>JALPQI010008237.1:0-28673 GCA_025490895.1 Thaumatotibia leucotreta
TGAATCAACCTGCTATATCAAAAAAATGTGGTATCTTTAATTAATAAAACATAAAATAAATACAACTCAATCAAAGTCATATTGTTGAGAATGGAATTACTTTGATACCACTTATTTTTTACTACAAACCGAAAATAGCCCACATAAAAGCCGGTAAATAATAAAAATCGGTTAAGTACATTTTTATTTCTTTGTTTTATCTATGTGTATTGTATTTGTGGGGTGGTTACTGTGATCCCATACTAAATGATCCAAATTGATATGTTTTGACAGTTTACTAGCTTTTTCATTTGAATTGATACAAGAACTTAACTTTTGCCGATACAAAAGTATATCTTTCAATATTTAATCGCAGATATAATAAGTCTTTATAATCTACTTATGATTATTGATTACTAATAATGTACCAAAAAATACTTTTTTTTCTAGATGACATGACAGTTTAGCGCTAGTACTTGATTACTATGTAGTGAAGCAATAGCCAAGTTGTCAGTCATTGCTTCACTACATTTCTAGTCAAATCAACATGAAATTCACAAAAATGACGTCACGTTTGTATACTACACTTATATTAAATAAAAGTTCTGTACAATAATGACTACGGTCTATATTTTAGTAATAATTAATTCGTGTATGATGCCGTGCATAATGTGTTTTAATTTATTTTAAATACAGTCATCATCCCTATGTTGGCATTTCCAATAGTAAAAAAAATAAATACTAAGTAATAAGTTTTTAGATTCGTTAAAATATACAACGGGGTAAGATCTATATTTGGTTTACTTGTATTGTATACAAAGAATAAATGTGTAGGTAAGTATGACAAATACTTAATAATCCGAAGTTTAAGCCATTATTGTTTCTTCGTAGTCGCGATTATAGGTACAACATTCACAGTCATCATTTCCAAACAATTTTTAATATACTTTTAAGTAAAACGAACATTATTACAAAGTACCACGTTTTACAATTACTGTATTTATAAGATATATTGTATTTTTTAAGATTTCATGCAAAAGATACATAGTCATTCAATCTGGCACATTTATGGATTTTAATATTATACTGAATTAAAAACGGTTGTAAATGCAACAATGTTTTGTGAAACGTACTATTGAAGTGTACATTTTAGAATCCTAACTGCTACATTCCGTATTACGGCTCCTTTATTTATAAAGAAATCTATACCAATACATATTTATTTTATTCAAAACAGCAGCATGTACAAATATGGCTCCTGTGATTGATGCATTCGAATATATTTTTTATTCAAAAAGGTTGCAAATCCAAATACGGCATTTTTGATGTATGAAAAATGTAATTGAAGAGGATATTTTAAAATTAAAACTGGCACATTCCGTTTTACGGCTTCTTTTTATATAAAGAAACATAATATTTACGTATTTATTTTATTCAAAACGGCCACGTTTACAAATATGGCACTTTTGCTTATATATTTCTTAACGTAATCACTTCTTTTTTCGTTTTATGGCACTTTTTCACAAAAATGTCGTGCGTTTTGGTCGACGGTCGAGTCGCAACTGACAAAATGGCGGTTTAGCACCGAAGTTAGTCTCGAAGGAGTGATAGTGCAAAAAGGGCACCTGCCTAATTTTGATACTTTCTAACGTCAAATCGACAGGTGTCACGTAAAATATAAGTGTTTATAATGTCGTTTTTGCAATAAAATAATTTTTCATGGTTTTTGAGTTGTGTCGCTTTTGTATTTAATGGACGATATGTTGCTGGTGTCAGTGTTCTATTAAAAAACAACCCTTTGAAGAGTTGCGGGCGTAACGTTGGGAGGCCAAAAACTGAACTCCACAAGGGAAGAGACCAGACAGTAAAGGCCGAAAATCGAGCTGTGAACAATACAAGTCTTGAGTTTCCGGCTACGTTGGAGGGCTAGCGGAATAATGGTCACTGGCACAACTAGTCTCATGTCACAATTAGACCAATGCCATAGCTTTAGAGGCCTAATTATAACCAATTTTCCGTTGCCCACATGTGCATACTGATCATTCGTGACCTTTTAACCCTTAACTTGGTAGTTTATGTTAAAAAAGATATTGTACTTTTTGATCCACTTTTTGTATTTTTTAAAGACAAGTGTTTTGCTCTACACAGCGGCGAGAAGGCTAGAAAGCACGATTTTTTTTTAATTCTGTCAAGTTCAGTGTTAAAAACAGCAGTCAGATCAAAGTGAGAGCACACTAATCTTTTGTAATTCTCCCTCCTAAAAATAAGTAGACGCAACAAAAAAACATCTGAAAGGGATCATAACTATTATCACCTAAATAAGTCTTCAACTGAAGAATCCATTTAAAAATCGACACTTGCTATTTCGGCCACATTCTAACAATGTTCATGCCACATACCAGCCGGCGGTATAAAAACTGACAGGCGCCTACGTGCTGGGGGTAGAGAAGCGATCTGCTCGCATGGGCCACTAGGTATTTATGGCAAAATCGTTTTTGCACGCTGTGCCCCAGTGGACTGCTAACAATGTAAGAATGTTAGCTGTTGCTACATTTTTTCATAGCCGACTCGGTCCATGAACTATCAATTTTGTGAAGCTTTTGTACCGCTTAAAATGGAGGAATTTTTTAATAGATTTTTAAAATTTTGTGATAGAATGAGTAAAACTTTTTTTCTATAGAAATGGTTCATTATTTATAAACTATACTATATAGTAAAGAAACATATCGCATTTAACCTCCTCACGACTAATATCCTACATGTAGTACGTAGAAGTAGAGCTCAATCAAGTTTATATTTCTTAGTAATTTGACAGGATTGAATAAACTGAAAAATTTTGGTAGTAAAATCGGTCGGCAGGAGATGAAACATAAGGTTACCCAGTACTACTCCAGTTTCACTGAAATGACCGCAAAATATCAATATGAATTCAAATATCAAGTCGATGTCACATACCAAAGAAAATATACCGAATTTTCCCAAAGCCGGAGCGGAGGTGGGATTTGAAGCATTTGAAGCCACGTCCTTAGAGTATGGTCAAAGGTGGCCTTAAGAAGATTCTAGTCAATTTGGTATTATCAAACCGCGACTAGAATGGGATTCGAAAGTACTGTTGACACAACAGTGTATAAGTCAATCTAGGATATATTCATAGTTATATTCATAATTATTCATAGTTTAAGTGCAGTGTCTTACAGAGAATAGATTAATTAATCACTTACTACATCTATAAACAACTATTTTCTTGATAAATGATGTGTCATTTGTTGTGTCAACATTACTTTCTAATCCCCTTCTGATTCCGGTTTCATAATACCTATTACATTTGATATTAATTTCATTTCAATTTTGTATCTACAAGAAGCGGCTAAGATGTACATTAGGTCGTAAACATAACAAAACAAATCAACCAACCAAATATAACATGGAATTCCGCGCCTGATTACATTAAGTAGGTACTAAAGTTAGTTCCGATGTAACCAATAAATGAGTAATCATTCCCCATTGCTATCTTCGACTATTTTTTCGTAATCCTACAGCTATAAATATTTATGCTTCTATTTTATAGCTATCTGCGGCGGAAGTGAACATAAAGATAAAGAAACAGTAAAGCGAAGTCATTTATTAGGAAAATGTCGCTAACTGGTCATTGTAGCTAGAATGATCTGGAAAAGATCCAAAGTCAGTTCTTTATTTCGTAAATTACCAAATCTATTGGAATATGTATATAATCAAAAAGGCTACATCTAACTGTATGTAACCGCAGCTGGTATTATGTTATTTTATTATTTTCTAAAATCCTGTCTGTGGCACCACTGCCAATGCAAATTCGATAGCGCCCTTATGGCATTATTTTATGACTTGAACTGCTCTCTGTAAGTATGAATGAAAACATTTCTTTTATCGACGAGGAAAATTATGATAAGAGTAATATCTACATACAATTTATTATTCTGCCACTGACCTATAAGGATGAACAACACTTGTAAGCTCTTTCCACCGAAACCGCGTTGTATTCATGTCTGAGAATCTGTATTATGAAGACATTAACGGCCCTTCAAATAAAAAGGGTTAGCCCATTGTTCGCCAATCCTAATGGATATTTTTCACACAAAAAGTATCTTCCCATACGTGATAAAACCACTGAAATAAAACGTCATTTCCATTCTCACGCTACGTGAGACTTTGCTTGTCTGATACTGTATTCAGTGCGCGGACATAGATAGCTATATTATATTTATATCTCTATATAGTATCACAGTGGATAGATGACGACCAGTGGTCAGTGAGCTTCGCAGGCAAAATGGCAGAAAATCAACCCTCTTATCATCTTCGTGGAAAAGAGGGGAGGCATTTGCCCAGCATTGGGACACTAAACCAGGCTGATAAAAAAACATCTTGGTATGTCTGTCTTCGGTCAGTGATATGTCGTCATAAAAAATATGAGTATGTAAATCAGAGACTTTATGAGACTTGACCGTGTGGTGACGGCAGTAAGAATACAATTGTCACCACCCCAACTCCTCCTGCGGGTGTCGTAAGAGTCGACTAAGGGATTGAAGTGTCACTAACCATTATTTGATAAAAGATTGATGACGGGCAGCAGCGTCATCATAGGGGACACATTACTGCGATCGCCAATCCGCTTGCCCAGCGTGGCGATTATGGGCATTTACCTTCTAATGCGTCTATACGCTCAGTTAATAGGAGAGGCCTACGTCCAGCAGTGGACTATCATAGGCTGATGATGATGAATCAGAGACAAAATTAAGAAAATTACGTTAAATATGTTTTGTTCACTTCCATCTTTGAGGTGGCAGCGAAAATGGTGTGACACGTCATTGTATTAAAAAAAAGTTTTGGCTTTCATTTACCAGGATAAGGCAGATATTTTGGGGAAAATCGTCTAGCACGGCTATCCATGCTCCTAGCCAATTTTCATCTTAGTGATCGCATAAATAATCACCCAACTAATAAGCGGTTAACACCGTAACTTTTTGATACTGTTTAATTCTGGGTTAAGTAGCCTTAAGGCTGAATTAAGGCATTACCTGCGTATTTTAGTGCTTAGGAGAATTGAAAATTCTCATAATGTACCTATTTGAAATTGGATTTTAAAATCTCGAAGAACAAAACAACTATGTTCCGTACGATTTTATAATATGGAAATATGATTGAATACAATATTCTAGAAATAATTATTTTTCAGTCAGGCCTTTCAAATTCAAATTCAAATTCAATTCAAATTCAAATTCAAATTCAATTTTTTTATTTGCTAGAACACACGTACATAAAAGATCTTAAAGTTACAAAGTTTCAGTGCATTCGACCAAAGGCATGCAAAAGTAAACAAATAAAATGAAAGCTACAAAATGTCAACATAGGTACCCTACCTTCGATAATTTATACTTAGAAAATAATAAAATTTAAAATATCAAAATAGAGGGTAGGTCAAAATTACATATAACAGATTGTCTGTGATTATACATTTAAATGTCAATAGAGAAAAGTAACTGCCTAATACTAGATATTAATATGTCGGAGACATGCTTCAGTTGGCGCAGACGTGTACGACATGTCGAGTCATCGAACGTCTGAATAGTCTTATTTTCAATAAGAATAGTCTTATTTGCAATGTTTACATTTAATTTGTTAAGAGTGATAAAATTTAGAAAACGATAAGCAATGTTTTGCTTGAGATGTTCTTTGCTTGGTCCATGCAGGTAGACATTAAACGTCATGTTGAGATCTACCCGCCTATGAAGCGGTAGATTGTGAGTTGACGGGTATAAAAGGTCACTAGCGCAGTGTTCATGGATTCATTCTTGATTTAGAGTTGGAATAAAGCATTCCAGGGTTGAGTAAATGATGCATGGAGGCAAGCTTATAACTCTCCAGTCGTTTTCTATCAGTATAGTTTATAGTGTTGTAAATAGTCTTGTTTTAAGTGTGTACTTGTTGTGATTATTTAAAGTTTGGAAAATGTAAGACCGTCTGAGTTTCTTGCTGGTTCTTCTCACGACAGAGGTTTATCATTTGTGAACCAGTATAATAAAAGATTGTAATTTACCTTGTGTTTAATTATGTGCGTCCATGCATAGTATACACCTTTGTAAGTAGATACGATCAGTAGCTAGGTCTAGGAATTAAATATTCGCCTCCCCTGTTCTCGGCTGTCCTTCTGACATCAGAAAGCGGGATGTTGAATAATCGCCTACAATGAGTGGTCATGGTAAATGTACCATACGTAAAGAGTGAGGTTTGAAATCATCGACAATCGGTAAGGTTGAACTATCGTTACTTTTTATTTGGTGTAAGGTGTAAACTACTCGTATCTTTTGAAGCAAAGTCTGTTTCGAGACGTAATTTGAGATATCAAATTAGTTTTATTACGGAATTTCTATTGTTGCAATACGTGGGTAGGTACTCCACCCACTTCACATAAAAAAAACAGTAATTCAAATAATTTCAAAGAATATCATGGCTCATACTTGTTACTTTTCTAATTTTGTGGTTTTATTTTGTGGTCTACCAAAAATTGATTAGAGATTCTTATAGCCTGTTTTTTTAAGTTTTCTATGCGTGTGAAATTTATGTTACAGAATGTTTCGTGATGATTTCGTTCGTGATGAATTGATGATACTGATGACTATGTTGTGGCAATGAAACGAGCTCAGAATGTTTCAATTTCAAGAACAACACGTTCATAGTAGCCAGAAGTTCCGTTCATGACGACTATGCTGTTGCGATGAAACTACCACAATTTCATGTGAAACGTCCAGGAAATGAAGGAGAATAAAGACTCCAGCTCTTCGGGTGTTGCTTTTGGAGCAACGGATGTACAAGGACAGGTTTCGTTCCAATTGTTTTAATGCAAAATTCGAAGCATTCATTTAAAGAAATAACAGTTTGACATTTCTATTTTTAGCGTGAAGTTTTTGTGTTTACAAAAACGTCTTAATCTTTGCGAGATTAACTTGGTTGTAGTAAAGTGAAGCCCATTATTATTTTAATACAAAGTTACCAAAGGATACCAATACCCTAACCTCAACTTTTTATTTTTGTGATCAGGTTAAGTTGAGAGCTCGCATGCAAATTATCTCTGTGATAAAACTGATACCGTACAATTTGATGATTACAGTTCAACATGGTGAATTGGAGCGAGCTGCCGACCTGCAAGTTATTGCTGTCATCATGTCCCGACGGCGCGGCAGAGGCTGATGACTGGTGTCGCTGCTGCCTACCGTGAACACGTGGTGCAGCGCGTGGTGTAGACACGTTGTCAATCCGGTGAGGAGTTCACATTTTGTTGAGCAATTTGAGCCCTGAGCTAATGTTGTTGAGTCATCGAGGGCTTCTACCCTTTCGATTCTATAGAGTTAAAACTTGAGCAAGAAATGCAACATTAAAACTAAATTAGACAGCGATAAGATAACGTAAGGTTACGCAAGTTTATTAAAGACTTTATTAAAGTTTTATTAAACGCATTGAGATGTATTTTAACAATTTCTGATATAGGATGATGATGATGATGATGGTGATGATGATGATGATGGTGATGATGATGGTGGTGATGATGATGATGATGATGGTGGTGATGATGATGATGATGGTGGTGATGATGATGATGGTGATGATGATGATGGTGGTGATGATGATGATGATGATGGTGGAGATGATGGTGATGATGGTGGAGATGATGGTGATGATGATGATTATGATGATGATGGTAGTTATGATGAAGATGGTGGTTATGATAATGATGGTGGTTATGATGATGATGGTGGTTATGATGATGATGGTTGTTATGATCATGATGGTGGTTATGATGTTGATGATGGTTATTATGATGATGATGATGGTTATTGTGATGATGATGGTGGTTATGGTGATGATGATGATAATCATTTCTTATTATTTGGACCGTCAATAGTTTCAGTTTGACTACCTTAGTTCAATTAAAATGGTGGGTACTAGAATTAGTCATTATAGTTTGCAATCGTATAATTTGCAATCGTGGAATGAAACTATTTACATTTTTGTTGGGTTCAGTTTTCTCGGACTACATACACCATTTATCATTCGTAGTCGTAGGTGTAAAATCGGATCTATTTTTCCGTCTTAGTGCGGCCACGACTGTGAGTGGCGTGCGTTTGGTTTAATGGTGTAAGTGGTCAATGCGTTTTGATTGTCCGACAGCCATGGAGGTGGTTGTTAAGACTCTATTGCTCGGTGTAGCATCTGGAGTATTGTAACTGCTGTGAGTACTGCAACCCATTTGTTGTTTTTGTTGAAGTGAAGTGTTTCATTTTTACTATTGTAGAACTATGTCGGTTACTAGCTAGTAAAGTAGTAAGTACATAGATAGACTTGCTAGTCTGTTTCAAATGTTAATGAAGTTGATTTTAATTCCCTTAGTTGGTTAAATGAGTACCTAAAGAAAATATGATACTGCATTACGGAATTTAATTTTCTATTAACTACTTTAAATGCGGAAAGGGTAATTGTTAAATTTAATGAGTTCTTATGTCATTTGAGCTTTCAATGGACTGAGAGCAAGTTCGATGGATTGAGCGTCATCTAATAATCGCATCGGA
This sequence comes from Thaumatotibia leucotreta, assembly GCA_025490895.1. Classification (NCBI taxonomy): domain Eukaryota; kingdom Metazoa; phylum Arthropoda; class Insecta; order Lepidoptera; family Tortricidae; genus Thaumatotibia; species Thaumatotibia leucotreta. The sequence goes on from JALPQI010008237.1 coordinate 8,577, forward strand.
AGTTCCGGAGCATGTAAAAGGTGCACGTGGACTGCTTCTTTATGTGTGCAGTATACTCTTTGCGAGGAGTAGCACTTACGCGGCTGAAATGGTTAACTTCTGATGGGTTATTGGATCCTAACAAGCCCATGGACAGGAATTAGATCAGGTGCATGGTTATGGTGTAACCTGGTTGAGTAACTTACGTTTTTGTTTGAGTCGAGGGATTGACTCTTTAGTTTAAATCATTTTGACTTTTAATTGGTAAAACTGAACTTGGTTTTCAAGAAATGTAACTGAGTGATATTTGATGACGTGAAGATAGATGTGAATTTTTGGTATACCGTTACGTTTTGGGAGGTAAAAATGAGCAGGTGTGTTAATTGCCTAAAGACTGGCATGATTTTTGTCATTGTCTTATCAAAATCCCAAACGTGATGACGAATGTTGTAAATCGTATGTTGGGCAAAGTAATTAGTTGGCTTCAGAGTATGCCCACAGTCAGTTTGGTGACTGTGGATGGTTTTCGTACAGTCATGTGATGATTGTAGACAGTGTTCCTGCGTACCTAGCTGAGGTCGTGGATGAAGTGTGCCTACAGTATTATGGTGACTGTAGATGGTATTCCTGCGTACCTCGCTGAGGTCGTAGATGAAGTGTTCCTACAGTATTGATGGTGACTGTAGATGGTATTCCTGCGTACCTTGCTAAGGTCTTGGATGATGAGTTTGCCAACAATGTTGTTGAGAGTTATAGAGTGTTTTTGCAAACTTTATTTACTCAGGTCAGTCAGTGACTGCGCTGAAGGTTATAGACGTGTCCGTGTACTTTACTCGGATAGCGGGTGTTTTGTGACATGTTGATGACTGTAGATTGTTTTTCTGTGTACATTGCTGAGGTCATGAGCGATGAGTTTGCTTACAGTATTTCTGATAACTGTTGAGTGTTGGTGGTATACCTGCGTACCTTGCTAAAGTGGTGGATGTGTATAGAGTCACATTGACGATTGTAAGATGTTCCTGCGATCCTTTAACAGGTTATAGAAGAGGAGTGTGAAATGATCATGTGTAAAATTGTTTCAAATTTGATTTCGTAAAATGTAACAGTAGTCATTTCTATCCCATTATGTATTGAGGTCAGAATGGGTCGACCGTACCAGAGGCTTGATCGTAGCCGTAACCCGAGTCTGCCTGTGAGTAGTCCGTGGGTACGCGGTGCGCGACAGGCTCTGGCGGAGGTCGCGTTTTAGAGTAGTGTCATAGGGTTAAATCAGCGATCCCTTGGGGATGCGCGTAATGTGTGTGGTTATGTGATAACCAATAGGCCACGAAGGAGATTATATTCTTCCGAAAGTTTTCTGTAATGTTTTACGTAAAATGTGGCTAGGAAAGCCAGATGGTACTTGTTTGCTCTTGAATTTAAATTGCTGGTAAATAATTGACCATAAGTGATCCCAAATTCAGTTGCAAAGATTAAAATTATTTTTTTCTTGAGTTGAGATGATTTTTACGTAGACAGATAATTTGGTCAGGAGTGACCGAGTGGTAGATACAAGCGAGGACGCTTGTCTTGTCAGTATGGCCGTGTCGGAGACATGCTTCAGTTGGCGCAGACGTGTACGACATGTCGAGTCATCGAACGTCTGAATAGTCTTATTTTCAATAAGAATAGTCTTATTTGCAATGTTTACATTTAATTTGTTAAGAGTGATAAAATTTAGAAAACGATAAGCAATGTTTTGCTTGAGATGTTCTTTGCTTGGTCCATGCAGGTAGACATTAAACGTCATGTTGAGATCTACCCGCCTATGAAGCGGTAGATTGTGAGTTGACGGGTATAAAAGGTCACTAGCGCAGTGTTCATGGATTCATTCTTGATTTAGAGTTGGAATAAAGCATTCCAGGGTTGAGTAAATGATGCATGGACGCAAGCTTATAACTCTCCAGTCGTTTTCTATCAGTATAGTTTATAGTGTTGTAAATAGTCTTGTTTTAAGTGTGTACTTGTTGTGATTATTTAAAGTTTGGAAAATGTAAGACCGTCTGAGTTTCTTGCTGGCTCTTCTCACGACAGAGGTTTATCATTTGTGAACCAGTATAATAAAAGATTGTAATTTACCTTGTGTTTAATTATGTGCGTCCATGCATAGTATACACCTTTGTAAGTAGATACGATCAGTAGCTAGGTCTAGGAATTAAATATTCGCCTCCCCTGTTCTCGGCTGTCCTTCTGACAAATATAATAAATCCAAATTATCAAATACTCGTATCAAATACTATAGATAATTGTATTAGTCATTGTATTGCTTTATGTCAAGAAATTCCGTTACAGAGTAAAAACTATGTTCACTTAGAAACTTAACTAGGTTTTTCTTAAAAATAATTTCGTCATCTATCAGCCTTAGTGACTTCGGTAAACAATTATATATTTTCGGCGCCATTCCGAAAATACTTTTTTGGAAAAGAGCCGATTTACCGGGTACTGGAAGTATCTTGTCACAGTTTCGAGCCCCCGTAATGTGCGTGAATAAGTGCATATTTCTTTTAACAAAAAGGGCTGTTTCGAGAATGTACAAATCAAATACAGTGAGCAGTTTAAGTTGCTTAAAATATGGTCTACAGCTGTCAGTGCGTCTTAGCTTACAAATGGATCTAATGCACCGTTTCTGACCTTTATGAACATCAGTGGCATAGCTGGAATTGCCCCAGAAAATAACCTAGCCTTTACGAGTATATCACTAAAATTGATCGTATGGCGTTATGTGACCATGATCTACGAATACGAAAAAGGCGTTAACCAATTTTAGTTATTTGTATTACGGATTTTTTAAATTGAAAGTACAGATTCTCGTATTTTCGTGATTTGTCCAAAAAGTTAAACCCTTTCTTTCATATATATTGAAGCCTCGACGGTGCCTCTTTCGAGTGGGCGTAGTTTTTGGGAGCGCAAGTATCGTCTTAATAAAACTTCATGAACTTGATTTTGAAATAAAGACAATCACTATTATTTAAAACTATATCGTACTAGTAAACTACAACCGACGCAGTAAAATATGTACAAAATCCTTACAAGACTTGAAGCGTTACCCAGTATAAAAATGCCATTAGATGTTATCAATGTAATTCGATAGCCCTTACCCAAACTACACCATTGAATCGAATGTCGTAGAAAGCTGATCGCAATCTGTCTAGTGTGATCCCCGGAGAGCCTTCATCTAAGTGTACCCATATTCTATTTGAAGATATTGTTCTGTAGTTATATACTAAATGACTATGGCCGTGTGGTGACGGCAGTAAGAATACATTTGTCACCACCTCAACTCCTCCTGCGGGTGTCGTACGAGTCGACTAAGGGATTGAAGTGTCACTGACCATTATTTGTTAAAAGATTGATAATGGGCAGCAGTGTCATCATAGTGGACACATTACTGCGATCGCGAATCCGCTTGCCCAGCATGGCGATTATGGGCATTTACCTGCTATTGCGTCTATACGCATAGTTAATGGGAGAGGCCTACGTCCAGCAGTGGACTATCATAGGCTGATGATGATGATGATGAAATGACAATAGCAAACCGACAGCGCGTAATGCGGCAAAATTAAACATAGTTTTGTCTGCGTATCGTTAGTAGTTAGTACACACATTACCCCTTATTCAGAGACGTATCTTAACTTAGCAAGCCGATATAAGTATTGCTAGTCCCTTTCGGTCTTATCTATATGGCTATGAGAGCGAAAGGGACAAGCAATACTTAGCGGCTCGCTAACTTAGAAGACGTTTATAAATAAGGGGTGCTTGACCAACGTGGCGACGACAATAATAAAACATTTATCACCTCAACTCTTCCTGTGGGTGTCGTAAGAGTCAACTATGTGATTGAAGTGTTGACCATTATTTTCTAGAAGATTGATGACGGGCGGCAGTATTATTATCATCATAGTAGACCACAGATGTCATATTTATACCATAGATCGAGCACACGTATCTACTTAGCGTGTCAAATGAACTCAGTGAAATCCACTGAGTTGTCCGTCTTTAATCGCAGCTTGCAGCTTTCGGGCGTCAAATTTTGTAAGTTGAAGTGAACAAAAACATTAATAATGCCTCCTTAAGTAATATTAATTGCAACAACACAAAAAATATGAATACTCAAGGGCCTGAGACATATTTAAAATCATAGGCAAGTAACAACTTCAGTACAAAATCTGACACGCTCGGCCGCCATACAAATGAATGAACTTGTTCCTTCTATCCAAATTTAATTGTGTGTAGTAGACACACTGTCTACTGCGATAGCCAATCCGCATGCCCCGCGTGGTGATTATGGGTATTACCTCCTAAATACGTCTATACGCATTAGTAATTGGAGAGGCTTATGTCCAGCAGTAAATTGAAATAGGCTTATGATGTGTCTTTATGTAATTGTGCAAGGTGAAAAGATATCTTTGTGTATGTAATGTGGCACCCTGTATCTACACGTTTGCTTTTCACTCATATGTAGGGATAGTTTAGTTTAGTTTATTTATTAACCTCGCAATATATAGTTCGGGAAATATTATTTGACAAACTCTTAAGTAAGATTACTTACGCCCTTTTGTTTTGTGTCATTAATAATAGAAAAATAAGTAAAAAAAGTTTTAAGTTAAACGGTTTTTATTGCACCAAAAACTAGAAAATAAAAATTAGTTATAACTAACCGTAGATGCTACTTTCTGTAGATTACTCACGTGAAACTACTATCACTGTAGTCTTCCTAAGTCGGATGCTGAAAGCCACGTTTAGCCTCTATGTCAGTGGATTAAGCGTTACCTAATGGGAAACTTTTACCAAACTGAAATAAATGGTGCAATAAAAACCGTTTAACTTAAAACTTTTTTTACTTATTTTATTTTCAAGTTTTTAGTGCAATTGTTAAGTTAATTTTCGATAATATACCTACTTAGGTATTCTAGATCAAAGATGTTGTTTGTAATATGTAATACAATTATGCATGCTAAGTAGCGTTTATACTCGTACTCTACTTAGAATGCATCATCACGAATCACGACACATATGTAAACGTAATGGATATTACTTTATGTTTAACGGGAGGCGAATACCTGCTGAATAGGTATTTCTAGAAATCCGACACTAAAAAAATGTTTTTTTAAATATCTCGATCGACAAATGAAAACCAAAAGCTGGGCGTGGTTAATGTAAGCTTGAACGCCCGAAGTGTCTAAAATGGATGTGATATTCATACAATAAGTAAATTAACAGAGATCTGACAATAAGGAATAGGTATATTAATCAATTTGGTTTACTGAGAAAATCAAATTTAAATTTTTATATTGTACATATTGTACAAATCGAATTTCGAGACTATGAAATACAAACTCATTATCTCAGTCGACCTACCGGAGGACCGCAGGTCTGACGGAAAGTCCGACGCGGACCGAGGGCCATAAGGGTCAATCCATGTAATATATCAACCGGAAGGCCATAGGCCCGACGGCACTATGGCACGCACGACGTGAATCCGAGAGACTCACTCTCTCTGTCTATCAACTGGAGGATCGCAGGTCCAAGTGCACGTCCTACGCAAACCACCTGCGCTGTCAGCCTATCAACCGGAGGGCCGTTAGCCCGACGGCACGCCCTACGCGAACCCGAGGGGTATACTCATACTGTCTCATCAATTCGATGACTGCAGGTCCAACGGCACGCCCTATGCGAACCACTCACGCTGTCACTCTAACAGCTGGAGGGCCGCAGGCCCGACAGCTCGCCCTACGCGAACCACTCGCGTTGTGAGTCTATCAGCCGGAGGGCCGCAGGCCCGACGGCCCGCCCTACGCGATCCACTCACGCTGTCACTCTATCAGCTGGAGGGCCGCAGGCCCGACGGCCCGCCCTACGCGAACCACTCACGCTGTCAGCCTATCAGCTGGAGAGCCGCAGGCCCGACGGCCCGCTCTACGCAAACCACTCACGCTGTCACTCTATCAGCTGGAGGGCCGCAGGCCCGACGGCTCGCACTACGCGATCCACTCACGCTGTCTCTCTACCAGCTGGAGGGCCGCAGGCCCGATGGTCCGCCCTACGCGAACCACTCACGCTGTGAGTCTATCAACCGGAGAGCCGCAGGCCCGACGGCTCGCCCTATGCGATCCACTCACGCTGTCACTCTATCAGCTGGAGGGCCGTAGGCCCGACGGATCGCCCAACGCGATTCACTCACGCTGTCATTCTATCAGCTGGAGGGCCGCAGACCCGACGGCCCGCCCTACGCAAAGCACTCACGCTGTCACTCTATGAGCTGGAGGGCCGCAGGCCCGACGACTCTCTCCACGCGATCCACCCACGCTGTCGCTCTATCAGCTGGAGGGCCGCAGGCCCGACAGCTCTCTCCACGCGATCCACTCACGCTGTCGCTCTATCAGCTGGAGGGCCGCAGGCCCGACGGCTCTCTCCACGCGATCCACTCACGATTCACGCTGTCACTCTATCAGCTGGAGGGCCGCAGGCCCGACGGCTCTATCCACGCGATCCACTCACGATTCACGCTGTCACTCTATCAGCTGGAGGGCCGCAGGCCCGACGGCTCTCTCCACGCGATCCACTCACGATTCACGCTGTCACTCTATCAGCTGGAGGGCCGCAGGCCCGACGGCTCTCTCCACGCAATCCACTCACGCTGTCACTCTATCGGCTGTAGGGCCACAGGCCCGACGGCTCGCCCTACACGAATCACTCAGTTTGTCACTCTATCAGCTGGAGGGCCGCAGGCCCGACGGCCCGCCCTACGCGAACCACTCACGCTGTCACCCTATCAGCTGGAGAGCCGCAGGCCCGACGGCTCGCACTACGCGATCCACTCACGCTGTCTCTCTACCAGCTGGAGGGCCGCAGGCCCGATGGTCCGCCCTACGCGAACCACTCACGCTGTGAGTCTATCAGCCGGAGAGCCGCAGGCCCGACGGCTCGCCCTATGCGATCCACTCACGCTGTCATTCTATCAGCTGGAGGGCCGTAGGCCCGACGGATCGCCCAACGCGATTCACTCACGCTGTCATTCTATCAGCTGGAGGGCCGCAGGCCCGACGGCCCGCCCTACGCGAACCACTCACGCTGTCAGCCTATCAGCTGGAGAGCCGCAGGCCCGACGGCCCGCTCTACGCAAACCACTCACGCTGTCACTCTATCAGCTGGAGGGCCGCAGGCCCGACGGCTCGCACTACGCGATCCACTCACGCTGTCTCTCTACCAGCTGGAGGGCCGCAGGCCCGACGGCCCGCCCTACGCGAAACACTCACCCTGTCACTCTATGAGCTGGAGGGCCGCAGGCCCGACGGCTCGCCCTATGCGATCCACTCACGCTGTCACTCTATCAGCTGGAGGGCCGTAGGCCCGACGGATCGCCCAACGCGATTCACTCACGCTGTCATTCTATCAGCTGGAGGGCCGCAGACCCGACGGCCCGCCCTACGCAAAGCACTCACGCTGTCACTCTATGAGCTGGAGGGCCGCAGGCCCGACGGCTCTCTCCACGCGATCCACTCACGCTGTCGCTCTATCAGCTGGAGGGCCGCAGGCCCGACAGCTCTCTCCACGCGATCCACTCACGCTGTCGCTCTATCAGCTGGAGGGCCGCAGGCCCGACAGCTCTCTCCACGCGATCCACTCACGCTGTCGCTCTATCAGCTGGAGGGCCGCAGGCCCGACGGCTCTCTCCACGCGATCCACTCACGATTCACGCTGTCACTCTATCAGCTGGAGGGCCGCAGGCCCGACGGCTCTATCCACGCGATCCACTCACGATTCACGCTGTCACTCTATCAGCTGGAGGGCCGCAGGCCCGACGGCTCTCTCCACGCGATCCACTCACGATTCACGCTGTCACTCTATCAGCTGGAGGGCCGCAGGCCCGACGGCTCTCTCCACGCAATCCACTCACGCTGTCACTCTATCGGCTGTAGGGCCACATGCCCGACGGCTCGCCCTACACGAATCACTCAGTTTGTCACTCTATCAGCTGGAGGGCCGCAGGCCCGACGGCCCGCCCTACGCGAACCACTCACGCTGTCACCCTATCAGCTGGAGAGCCGCAGGCCCGACGGCCCGCTCTACGCGATCCACTCACGCTGTCTCTCTACCAGCTGGAGGGCCGCAGGCCCGATGGTCCGCCCTACGCGATCCACTCACGCTGTCACTCTATCAGCTGGAGGGCCGCAGGCCCGACGGCCCGCCCTACGCGAACCACTCACGCTGTCAGCCTATCAGCTGGAGAGCCGCAGGCCCGAAGGCCCGCTCTACGCAAACTACTCACGCTGTCACTCTATCAGCTGGAGGGCCGCATGCCCGACGGCTCGCACTACGCGATCCACTCACGCTGTCTCTCTACCAGCTGGAGGGCCGCAGGCCCGATGGTCCGCCCTACGCGAACCACTCACGCTGTGAGTCTATCAACCGGAGAGCCGCAGGCCCGACGGCTCGCCCTATGCGATCCACTCACGCTGTCACTCTATCAGCTGGAGGGCCGTAGGCCCGACGGATCGCCCAACGCGATTCACTCACGCTGTCATTCTATCAGCTGGAGTGCCGCAGACCCGACGGCCCGCCCTACGCAAAGCACTCACGCTGTCACTCTATGAGCTGGAGGGCCGCAGGCCCGACGACTCTCTCCACGCGATCCACCCACGCTGTCGCTCTATCAGCTGGAGGGCCGCAGGCCCGACAGCTCTCTCCACGCGATCCACTCACGCTGTCGCTCTATCAGCTGGAGGGCCGCAGGCCCGACGGCTCTCTCCACGCGATCCACTCACGATTCACGCTGTCACTCTATCAGCTGGAGGGCCGCAGGCCCGACGGCTCTATCCACGCGATCCACTCACGATTCACGCTGTCACTCTATCAGCTGGAGGGCCGCAGGCCCGACGGCTCTCTCCACGCGATCCACTCACGATTCACGCTGTCACTCTATCAGCTGGAGGGCCGCAGGCCCGACGGCTCTCTCCACGCAATCCACTCACGCTGTCACTCTATCGGCTGTAGGGCCACAGGCCCGACGGCTCGCCCTACACGAATCACTCAGTTTGTAACTCTATCAGCTGGAGGGCCGCAGGCCCGACGGCCCGCCCTACGCGAACCACTCACGCTGTCACCCTATCAGCTGGAGAGCCGCAGGCCCGACGGCTCGCACTACGCGATCCACTCACGCTGTCTCTCTACCAGCTGGAGGGCCGCAGGCCCGATGGTCCGCCCTATGCGAACCACTCACGCTGTGAGTCTATCAGCCGGAGAGCCGCAGGCCCGACGGCTCGCCCTATGCGATCCACTCACGGTGTCATTCTATCAGCTGGAGGGCCGTAGGCCCGACGGATCGCCCAACACGATTCACTCACGCTGTCATTCTATCAGCTGGAGGGCCGCAGGCCCGACGACCCGCCCTACGCGAACCACTCACGCTGTCAGCCTATCAGCTGGAGAGCCGCAGGCCCGACGGCCCGCTCTACGCAAACCACTCACGCTGTCACTCTATCAGCTGGAGGGCCGCAGGCCCGACGGCTCGCACTACGCGATCCACTCACGCTGTCTCTCTACCAGCTGGAGGGCCGCAGGCCCGACGGCCCGCCCTACGCGAAACACTCACCCTGTCACTCTATGAGCTGGAGGGCCGCAGGCCCGACGGCTCGCCCTATGCGATCCACTCACGCTGTCACTCTATCAGCTGGAGGGCCGTAGGCCCGACGGATCGCCCAACGCGATTCACTCACGCTGTCATTCTATCAGCTGGAGGGCCGCAGACCCGACGGCCCGCCCTACGCAAAGCACTCACGCTGTCACTCTATGAGCTGGAGGGCCGCAGGCCCGACGGCTCTCTCCACGCGATCCACTCACGCTGTCGCTCTATCAGCTGGAGGGCCGCAGGCCCGACAGCTCTCTCCACGCGATCCACCCACGCTGTCGCTCTATCAGCTGGAGGGCCGCAGGCCCGACAGCTCTCTCCACGCGATCCACTCACGCTGTCGCTCTATCAGCTGGAGGGCCGCAGGCCCGACAGCTCTCTCCACGCGATCCACTCACGCTGTCGCTCTATCAGCTGGAGGGCCGCAGGCCCGACGGCTCTCTCCACGCGATCCACTCACGATTCACGCTGTCACTCTATCAGCTGGAGGGCCGCAGGCCCGACGGCTCTATCCACGCGATCCACTCACGATTCACGCTGTCACTCTATCAGCTGGAGGGCCGCAGGCCCGACGGCTCTCTCCACGCGATCCACTCACGATTCACGCTGTCACTCTATCAGCTGGAGGGCCGCAGGCCCGACGGCTCTCTCCACGCAATCCACTCACGCTGTCACTCTATCGGCTGTAGGGCCACATGCCCGACGGCTCGCCCTACACGAATCACTCAGTTTGTCACTCTATCAGCTGGAGGGCCGCAGGCCCGACGGCCCGCCCTACGCGAACCACTCACGCTGTCACCCTATCAGCTGGAGAGCCGCAGGCCCGACGGCTCGCACTACGCGATCCACTCACGCTGTCTCTCTACCAGCTGGAGGGCCGCAGGCCCGATGGTCCGCCCTACGCGAACCACTCACGCTGTGAGTCTATCAGCCGGAGAGCCGCAGGCCCGACGGCTCGCCCTATGCGATCCACTCACGCTGTCATTCTATCAGCTGGAGGGCCGTAGGCCCGACGGATCGCCCAACGCGATTCACTCACGCTGTCATTCTATCAGCTGGAGGGCCGCAGGCCCGACGGCCCGCCCTACGCGAACCACTCACGCTGTCAGCCTATCAGCTGGAGAGCCGCAGGCCCGACGGCCCGCTCTACGCAAACCACTCACGCTGTCACTCTATCAGCTGGAGGGCCGCAGGCCCGACGGCTCGCACTACGCGATCCACTCACGCTGTCTCTCTACCAGCTGGAGGGCCGCAGGCCCGACGGCCCGCCCTACGCGAAACACTCACCCTGTCACTCTATGAGCTGGAGGGCCGCAGGCCCGACGGCTCGCCCTATGCGATCCACTCACGCTGTCACTCTATCAGCTGGAGGGCCGTAGGCCCGACGGATCGCCCAACGCGATTCACTCACGCTGTCATTCTATCAGCTGGAGGGCCGCAGACCCGACGGCCCGCCCTACGCAAAGCACTCACGCTGTCACTCTATGAGCTGGAGGGCCGCAGGCCCGACGGCTCTCTCCACGCGATCCACTCACGCTGTCGCTCTATCAGCTGGAGGGCCGCAGGCCCGACAGCTCTCTCCACGCGATCCACTCACGCTGTCGCTCTATCAGCTGGAGGGCCGCAGGCCCGACGGCTCTCTCCACGCGATCCACTCACGATTCACGCTGTCACTCTATCAGCTGGAGGGCCGCAGGCCCGACGGCTCTATCCACGCGATCCACTCACGATTCACGCTGTCACTCTATCAGCTGGAGGGCCGCAGGCCAAACGGCTCTCTCCACGCGATCCACTCACGATTCACGCTGTCACTGTATCAGCTGGAGGGCCGCAGGCCCGACGGCTCTCTCCACGCAATCCACTCACGCTGTCACTCTATCGGCTGTAGGGCCACAGGCCCGACGGCTCGCCCTACACGAATCACTCAGTTTGTCACTCTATCAGCTGGAGGGCCGCAGGCCCGACGGCCCGCCCTACGCGAACCACTCACGCTGTCACACTATCAGCTGGAGAGCCGCAGGCCCGACGGCCCGCTCTACGCAAACCACTCACGCTGTCACTCTATCAGCTGGAGAGCCGCAGGCCCGACGGCTCGCACTACGCGATCCACTCACGCTGTCTCTCTACCAGCTGGAGGGCCGCAGGCCCGATGGTCCGCCCTACGCGAACCACTCACGCTGTGAGTCTACCAGCCGGAGAGCCGCAGGCCCGACGGCTCGCCCTATGCGATCCCCTCACGCTGTCATTCTATCAGCTGGAGGGCCGTAGGCCCGACGGATCGCCCAACGCGATTCACTCACGCTGTCATTCTATCAGCTGGAGGGCCGCAGGCCCGACGGCCCGGCCTACGCGAACCACTCACGCTGTCAGCCTATCAGCTGGAGAGCCGCAGGCCCGACGGCCCGCTCTACGCAAACCACTCACGCTGTCACTCTATCAGCTGGAGGGCCGCAGGCCCGACGGCTCGCACTACGCGATCCACTCACGCTGTCTCTCTACCAGCTGGAGGGCCGCAGGCCCGACGGCCCGCCCTACGCGAAACACTCACCCTGTCACTCTATGAGCTGGAGGGCCGCAGGCCCGACGGCTCGCCCTATGCGATCCACTCACGCTGTCACTCTATCAGCTGGAGGGCCGTAGGCCCGACGGATCGCCCAACGCGATTCACTCACGCTGTCCTTCTATCAGCTGGAGGGCCGCAGACCCGACGGCCCGCCCTACGCAAAGCACTCACGCTGTCACTCTATGAGCTGGAGGGCCGCAGGCCCGACGGCTCTCTCCACGCGATCCACTCACGCTGTCGCTCTATCAGCTGGAGGGCCGCAGGCCCGACGGCTCTCTCCACGCGATCCACTCACGATTCACGCTGTCACTCTATCAGCTGGAGGGCCGCAGGCCCGACGGCTCTATCCACGCGATCCACTCACGATTCACGCTGTCACTCTATCAGCTGGAGGGCCGCAGGCCAAACGGCTCTCTCCACGCGATCCACTCACGATTCACGCTGTCACTGTATCAGCTGGAGGGCCGCAGGCCCGACGGCTCTCTCCACGCAATCCACTCACGCTGTCACTCTATCGGCTGTAGGGCCACAGGCCCGACGGCTCGCCCTACACGAATCACTCAGTTTGTCACTCTATCAGCTGGAGGGCCGCAGGCCCGACGGCCCGCCCTACGCGAACCACTCACGCTGTCACCCTATCAGCTGGAGAGCCGCAGGCCCGACGGCCCGCTCTACGCAAACCACTCACGCTGTCACTCTATCAGCTGGAGGGCCGCAGGCCCGACGGCTCGCACTACGCGATCCACTCACGCTGTCTCTCTACCAGCTGGAGGGCCGCAGGCCCGATGGTCCGCCCTACGCGAACCACTCACGCTGTGAGTCTATCAGCCGGAGAGCCGCAGGCCCGACGGATCGCCCAACGCGATTCACTCACGCTGTCATTCTATCAGCTGGAGGGCCGCAGGCCCGACGGCCCGCCCTACGCGAAACACTCACCCTGTCACTCTATGAGCTGGAGGGCCGCAGGCCCGACGGCTCTCTCCACGCGATCCACTCACGCTGTCGCTCTATCAGCTGGAGGGCCGCAGGCCCGACAGCTCTCTCCACGCGATCCACTCACGCTGTCGCTCTATCAGCTGGAGGGCCGCAGGCCCGACGGCTCTCTCCACGCGATCCACTCACGATTCACGCTATCACTCTATCAGCTGGAGGGCCGCAGGCCCGACGGCTCTATCCACGCGATCCACTCACGATTCACGCTGTCACTCTATCAGCTGGAGGGCCGCAGGCCCGACGGCTCTCTCCACGCGATCCACTCACGATTCACGCTGTCACTCTATCAGCTGGAGGGCCGCAGGCCCGACGGCTCTCTCCACGCGATCCACTCACGATTCACGCTGTCACTCTATCAGCTGGAGGGCCGCAGGCCCGACGGCTCTCTCCACGCAATCTACTCACGCTGTCACTCTATCAGCTGTAGGGCCACAGGCCCGACGGCTCGCCCTACACGAATCACTCAGTTTGTCACTCTATCAGCTGGAGGGCCGCAGGCCCGACGGCCCGCCCTACGTGATTCACTCACGCTGTCACTATCAGCTGGAGGGCCGCAGGCCCGACGGCTCGCCCTACGCGATCCACTCACGCTTTCAGTCTATCAGCCTGAGAGCCGCAGGCCCGACAGCTCAGCCTACGCGAACCACTCACCCTGTTAGTCTATCTGCTGGATGGCTGCAGGCCCGACAGCTCGCCTTACGCGAACCACTCACGCTGTGACCAGCCGGAGGGCCGCAGTAACGACATCCAGTGCTAAGCCGTGGTCGCTTACAATGGGCCTCATAAGAAGGCTCAAAGTCACCCAAAGGGCAATGGAGAGGCCTATGCTAAGAGTCTCTCTGCGAGATCGGATTACAAATGAGACCATCTGCACAGAACCAAAGTTACCGATATAGCTCTTCGAATCGCTAAATTGAAGTGGGCGGGGCTCGTCGCGCTTGGAACCGATGGCCGTTGGGGCGGTAAGGTCCTCGAGTGGCGGTCACGTACCGCAAGGCGCAGCATGGGTAGGCCCGCCACAAGGTGGACTCATGACCTGATGAAGGTCGCTGGATGCGGGTGGCACAAGGCCGGTCCTTGTGGCAATCTTTGGGGGAGGCCTATATTCACCAGTAAATGTCTTTCGGCTGATATGATGATGATGATCATAATTAAATCCGTATGTTTCTACCAAATTTCTAAAGCAGTACTTCAAAATCTACATATCGCTAAACCTAGCGGTTGTGGCAGGCAGTAACACTGGAGTATCAGATTTTAGGAGTTGGACGTTACTAGTATTCTCGCATTCGCATGTTTCTACTTAATATCTAAAGAACTTCTTTAAAATCAAGATATCGATAAAAGATAAACCTTGCGGTTATTGTAGGCAGTACTGCAGCATCAGGAGTGAGGAGTTGGAAGTCAAGATCAGGCTGTTAGTATTTGATTATGCCAAACATGCTATACTTTCATTTTCACGTGTCTAACACTCTCGGTTAAGGTAAGCAGTACGTCTGCAGCATCAGGCTATGAGGATACAAGGATACAAATATTATAATATTGCATTGTCATGGGGATTTGATAAGAGTTCCAAATTTTATTGATATCGGTGCAGTAGAAGTGGTCGAAAAATCGATCACGAGATTTAAAGCATCGACGACAGTTGATACGCAGTGAAGTTAATAAAAACTGCTCGACTGCTGATTGTTTAGTCAGTGTTAACGCAAAACAAACGGTCATAAGTGAGAGAACAGTCGGTCAAATCATATTTCCTGAACTATACAAAGTCACTTAAAACTACACGTGGTACATTCTAGGATAATAGCATGATTAAATAATATTAATTAGCGTAATTTCGTTTTCTGTATTGATAAGGAAATCTAGAGAATACCATTTCCGACTTATAGATAGTTCCACGAGAGTTGAGGCCACGTAAACATCAACATAATGTGATGTATGTAAACACACGGGGAATTTGAAATTAGTGTTCTTTTTTGGTACTGACAGCAAACTCAATTGCAACTGCAAGATTGACCAAAAAGTTGTTCAAGGGATTTGCTTCAATATTTTGACGCTAGTCATTCATTCATTCACTTTTTTTTTGCAATTAGTACTTCATTTGGATGTTTGGGTAATTCACCTCAACTCTGGTGAAATTACCTATACCTTTATACTTCCTAGAAAACACACAGCGCGCTTTTCATTACGTGATATAAATTACATATTGTTCCTAATAAAGGACTGCTTTCACAATATTGTTTAACGACCCCTTTGATGTGTTGGCTCAAATCCACCCGAAGGTGGGAAACCTCAGGAAACCCTTTGGATAAACGTTTCATTATTAACTATGGGCCAAGAGGTAACCGGTTCTGGTATTGTTGATGCTTGGCGAGCGGAGGTGACATTAATGACAGTGAAAAACTTCTATAACTCTGGCTTGATATGCTAGCATACAGCAGACACAGATACAGACAGACACAGATGTTTGACAGCAACTCGCAGCTACAAGTCTCATTTTAAGGTTCCGTAATAAACGAGGAACCCTTATAGTGTCCGTCTGACCGTCTGCCCGTCTGTCTGTCCGCAACAGAAATTGGCAATTTGATGGTATAAGTAGGTACAGTCGCCATCAGATATATGGTAGCGGTCGAGGTCCCCAAATAAATCGGAGCAACGGTAAATTTCAATAAATTCGTTACGTAAGAAGAGGACAATGATTTGAGAGCGTGTAATTGGACATAAATTTAGGAGCAGTCACTTTTCAATAAATTCGTAACGTACAAGTAGGTAAATATATCGGAACGAACATGACTCAAAAATATCGATGCAGCCAGGATGATCATAAAGATCGGAACATTTATAGGAAATACACCTTAAGTCTGCGTCACATAGTTTATTTTAATTTGTTACCCTGTTGTCACTACTACTACTTTAAGTTGTCAATGTCAAAGATGATTTTGACGACACTATTGTGGGTGAGTAAATGAGTTTCCTAGATAAAAGAGTTTTCAAGCATCATTATCGAAAAATGCATAAATTCAATTTTGATTTTTATTGATGTAATCATATTAATATGGGATAAGTAAATAAAATCCTAAATTTAGCAAATGATTTATTTGAATGGAACTAAAAAAGTATAAAGGGTGAACAGAATACCTAAAAGTCATTTGCGGATTCTAATTCACCACGGTGACAAGTCCGAGAACTGTAAATTGACCGTTTCTCCCATTGCAGGCGTCCATGGGCTACGGTTACCACTTATCATCAGACGGGCCGTGTGGTTGTTTGTGTTTCAAATATATTGCAAGAACTTTTAGAAATCAACAATAAATACCGTCTTTTTAGCGAAGCAAAATTATAACTATATTGTCACTTAAATACGACAATTGTAGCGAAATTCCAACATAGGTCGAATCACATATCAAGAATTTACGAAAATCGTTCGAAGCCTTGTGACAATTGTCACGACTTTCCGAAAGTAAAATAGTACATTACGATACAAGTGCGAAAAAAAGAAGTCTGAAACGAGTGGAGATGAGAAAGCATGACCGAAGCTTTAAATCGACACGACACGAGTTACGTACCTATTTCCTTTTCGCACGTGTATTATTATTAGTAATAATTGTATGTTGGTGGCAAACAAGCACATGGACCGTCCGATAGTAAGCGGTAACCGTAGCCTACGGAGGCTTGTGATATCAGTAACAGTGGTATTATACAATTGTCAAACTTGTCATTATGGCATTGTTAGTGTGTTGGGTCAATCAATAGGGTTATTAAACAGAGATGTTATTAAACACGTTAATGCTACTGTTGCTTTACTAAAATACAGGGTGGCTCATTGAAATCAGTCAGTATGGAAATGTCTGAAACTATCAGATTGAAAAAAAAAACTACCCGGCTGGGGAATAGAATCCCGCTATGCATGCAAGCAACGGCGCGCTTAGGCCGGCCTTATACATCCGGAATCCGGATTCAGAGTAAGTATTCATAATTATGAATGCATAATCTTATTCCGTTCTCTTGCCTCACACATCCGGAATCAGAGCAAGAATTCATAATTAACATTCAGATTTCAGATTGACACTTGACAGTTGTCTTGCGAAAAACGTCTGAAGACAAATACGTGACATGACATTGACAACCTAAGCATAGACAATTAGACATCGTTTTGTCTATATTCATAATCTGAAATCAGAATGTGTGTGTTGGTCCTGGATATTGTATGGAAAGACGTGCATTCTGAAATTGTTCATATTCTGAATTCATAACGCATGTCAGATCAACTTTGTCAGATCAATCTGAAAAATTAATAATCTGAAAAAATCAGAATGTGTGTGGTCAACAGCTAAATTGTATGTGAATCCGTGCGTTATGAATTCATAACATGAATTAGGAGTATTAATTCATATTCTGATTCCGGGTGTATAAGGCCGGCCTTAGACTTGCTGTCTAAGCGCGCCGTTGCTTGCATGCATGTGCCATGTGATGAAAAGGTAACATTAATTGGCCCCCAAGATCGCCTGATTTGACAGCTCCTTACTTTTTTCTGTGGGGTTATTTAAAAGGCTTTGTCTTTTCTTGTCGTGTCACTGAAATAACGCCGGAAATGTGTGAAAAAGTGATGAAAAATACGATGAAAAGGGTTGGCATCTGCGATGCTGCAGGAGGTGGATATTTGTCTGATTATTTTCCATGTGTTATTACCTCCAAATATCCACCTTATATTTATTTTATATTTTTTGTGTTTTATAGAATAAAATTTCAAAAATAAAGTGTATATCTTTGTCTTATTTGGCCACTCTGTATAATTATGAATATATTCTAGATTGACTTATACACTGTTGTGTCAACAGTAATTTCAAATCCCATTGTAATCGCTGTTTAATAATACCTAATTATTACTTCAATATAATTATTACTCGAACTATTCATTACGCCACCGAGTACCCGACATCTTCCCACGAAATTTAGCTTTGCTCCTTGTTCTTACCTTTGGCATTTTTGGCAATGCGTCAAAACAGCGGTTAACTAGACAACTCATTTTAATTACTTAGGCATAATATCTGTCCAATTTGCGAAAGAGACAGAAATATATTTGTCACGATGACAAATGTCTACTCTTTTCGAAGAACGTCACAACAAACCACTCTGTTCTAAATTCAAATTATTGACAACCTATTCAAGACGTCTGGCTGACCATAAAGAATTTAAAGCGATGTATTTATTACACTAAGGTATATTTTCCATAAATGTTGAGATATTTACGACCACCCTGACTGCTCAGATATTTCTGATTATCTCTGTGTTCCGAATTTTTGCCTAATTATACGTTACGAATTAATTGAAAAGTGGTTGCTCCTAAATTTGTGACGAATTACAAGCCTCTAAATTATTGCCTTTTTCTCACGTAACGAATTTATTGAAATTTTACGTTGCTCCGATTTATTTGGGGACCTCGACCGCTACCATATATCTGATGGCGACTGTACATGTTAATCACGCCGACAAAGAGTAGAATCTTTGAGGATTTAGTATGGGGAGACGGTATCGCTATAACTTTCCTAACAAAACATTCTGCCAATTTCCGAGGGGGACGAGGTAGCACACATGTAAACGATCTAACTACAAATGCATTTCTTCTTCTCGTTACTACTCACGCACACTTAAACAATACCACAACACTAAGTTAAATTATCACACTAATACAGTAAAATTTCTATGCAGACACAATTTCAAACTATCGACGTAGGTGTAATCGAACCGATTAATATGGCTTTCAAGTGTCTGAAGATTATCGTATCGATATATTTTTCTAAACGTCATAGATTGACGTGCACCTTGGTACTATATATTGTTGTTTTGAGTATTTAAATAAAAGTAAACAGACAATTAGTAACAGTTATTAATTAATCAACCAATTTGAATACCAAACCGCCTGAATGTCTTGCCATTAACCTACTTCAATTGATTATGTTTTCGTTTATCGCGATCTTTGACTACGAAGGCTGTAACTGTAAGGAAAGTCTTGGTCAATCACGTGCATTTCGAAATCCGTAAATCAATTATAATATTTAATAAATAATATTAATTAGCGGTTGTGAAAGAAAACAATGTATGTCCATACGAGTATTATTTATTTTGTTGTAGTAAGAAAGTTTTAGTTAGCTGGGGTAAAACTTACTGAGGCTTAATTGTGAATACTCGTAAGGATACAATTTGAATACAAGTGCGTAGGTACAAGGTGCGTAGGTGCGTATACATACAAGTTTTTGCAATAAGGCCGGTGATATTGATATTCCTTAGTGATATTTTAGTAAGTACCTAAATACAATTTATAATATAGGTCCAACTAGCGTTAAGTAGCACTTGTAAAAATGAAGTTATTGAATTCGATAAGACTGTGTTTTTATTTACTTACTGTGAGAACACTAATATACGTAAACACAAGTGTCCGTATCTCGACATTTATTTTAATACCTACTCTCGACATTGTGTCATAAAGAGTAACGTTCACATCACTATGTATTTTCGCGCGTAATACGTATTCCAAATAAGCGCAATAAATATTCAACCTTATTGGCGTACATATAAGCTTAACATTAGACCAAGGCAGAGTCTTCTGTCTTACTTGATTCACTAAGTCTGATATTTCCTACAAAATTTAAAGATGGGTAGACCTTATTAACCTTAAATACGAGAATACAATAAATGTCAAACTTTCTCCATCAGTCAAAAAATGAAAATACGAATTGTGTGCGATATTTTTGAAACCGATTTTGCTATCGATTCGCTGGTACTTGATTTTCTTGAACAATTTTATGTAATAAAATGTTGTAATATAAACAAATAAAGGCAAGATATGAAATGGTATAGCATATTTTGTATACATGATGTATTTGAACGAGTTTTGAAT
>JALPQI010008238.1:0-41831 GCA_025490895.1 Thaumatotibia leucotreta
AAGGCAAAATGCTCAAATGGATAAAATCAGCAGCGAAAGTAAACCTGTATTGTTGGACAACAACTTAGCTAAGCTACCTAAAATATCTATAAAGCCTTTCGATGGTAAGCTAGAGAACTGGGTGTCATTTAAAGAACTATTTGACCCATTGATTCATAACCGGAACACAATTAGTGATGTTGAAAAGTTACACTACTTGTTGTCAAGTGTTCAAGGTTCTGCTTATGAATTAATAAAGAGTTTTCCTTTGTCAAATGACAGCTATGTTAGTGCATATGAAACTTTGGCCAACTACTATGACAAGAAAAGACAAATTGCTATTATTTACTATGAAAAGATGTTGAATTGTGAGGCTGTGAAAAACAAGAATGATTTAGATCGGGTGTTCCGTGTCTTTAATGAAAATTTAAATATTTTGTCGAAATTTGATCTACCTGACCGGAATTTCATGCTGTATTACTTATTGTGGTCGAAATTGGATGTTGCAACACGTGAGGCATTTGAACTTTAGCTTGAATCAAATGTTGATATACCTAAATTTGAAATATTAAAGAGCTTTATAGAAAAACGTAGCAAAGCTTTAGAAAATTCAAATATTCAAGTGAAAGCTTCAACTGTTAAACCATTGCCTAAAAATAAAACAGCATTTGTCGTGTCGAACCCGAACTGTGTCTTCTGTACTGGACAGCATAGCCTTGCTAAATGTCACAAATTTTTAAAACTTGACCAAAATGCTCGCTTTAACTTAGTGAAAGAAAAGGGATTGTGTATTCTGTGTTTCTCGGATAACCATAGAGTGAAATCTTGTCGTGCCTCTTGTTGTAGTGTGTGTAGTCGTTCACATCACACTTTATTATGTTATGTGCTACCAAGCTGGTTAAAGTAAAGGCCATTTAGGTGTAGTAACAGTAGTGTTTATTAAATACTTAATCTATGTAATCTAATCCTAATCTAGTTAATAGGGCGCCAGGAGAATTTTCGTCGGATGTTCGACCGGGGTATTCTGCCTACCCGCTGCCTGCTTTGCTAGTCACTCAGCCGTTAATTAACACCGCCGACCAAAAAGGGCATGTCGTCAGGCTAAAATACAAAAACCGATATTTACTTAGACTGCACACCTAATTACTGCTAAATTTGGCTTTTAGTTCGTCTCTAAGATTAAAACTACGACTTACCCCTTTTTGAAATGTTGCGGCACTTGGAACACAAAAAGAAATCACTTTCACTGGTAGGATGGTCAAATTTGTATCTCCTAGAATTTCCACAATGTCCTTAAATTTACATCACACAACCAGTGCAGGATACGTGCTTTGTCTGTCCTTGCAGATTCAAATCTGTCCATACTGACCACAGGTGATTACTTAAAAGCATTAAATTAAATAAAATCTAAAAATCTAAATATAACCAGAAAAAACTACCGTTTCTGAGATTTGAACCTCCGATCATACGTTTCGTAGTCCAACGACTTACCGCTGCGCTATCGATGCTCTTACTTAGTTGACGCAAATTTATAACCAGTTACTACGATACATCGATTACGCAAAGGAAGGTAGGTTTTTAATAAAATGACTGTATACCTACCCACTCATAACATTCCCTCTCCCTCAATAAAATAAATAAATTACCTTCAATTTATTTATTTTTTACATAATAGGGCTTGAGGTCCTTAATATGCCAGATACCGATATCTTTACCATATTTATTATGCAATCTGAAAACAATATCTGAAAACTTCTCCACAATAACTGCCTTATCGAATTTCGGAGCTAGTTTGGCCATAAACTTGTTAGTTGCATTTGACAAGCACTTAGTTCGTCTCCAGACTATATCACCTACCTGAAATGTCCCAATACGTCGTGTGTTATTATAATGTCCACTACTTTTAAAATGAGCCCTTGCTAATTTATCTTGTACCTCCCCGAAAATACCAATTCTTTTTTTAAGGTTCTGCAAAAAGTATGTCACGTTTACCAAGTTAGCCTCCCCTGGATCAGATAAAGGTCGCTCTATGGGTGGCAGAGTCAAACCTGAAATAGTAGTCTCCCTACCCAAGAATAAGTAAGACGGTGTATATTCTGTAGCCTCGTGTACCGCAGATCTCATTGCATGACCTAATTCATCTAAATGGCTGTCCCATTCATTATGTTTCTTGGACTTAATAAATGATGAAATCATAGTCCCTATGACCCGATTCACCCTTTCGGTAGGATTACTCTGAGGATGATAATGGGGCGTGTACAGAATTTTCACGTTATATCTAGTGGCTAATTCCTTAAATAGTTGAGATGTAAACTGCTTTCCGTTATCACAAATAATGGATTTCGGCGCACCGTACAACAAAAACTGTTTTTCAACGATTTCACATAATTTATCAGCCTTGCCAGTACGAAGAGGAAATAACAGAGTAAATTTACTAAACACGCAGGTAATAACTAACAACATCGTGTTACATTTCTTGCTTTTAGGAAAGGGACCCATATAATCCATAGCTATTTCTTGCCAAGGGCCCGTTACTACCCTGTGCTGCCCCATATGCCCCAAGGCCAACTTCTGTGACACCTTACGACTAGCACAACATTCGCATTCATTGACATGTTTCTTCACATCCTGAATCATATTATACCAGTAAAATTTTTGTTTAACTCTAAATAACGTTTTTCTTATTCCTAAATGACCTGACGTAGGAATATCATGACATTCTTGTAAGACTTTGAGGCGTAATGATTCTGGTACAAATAATTTCCATAAATCGTTCTCATTCGGAAATTGCTTCATTGGAACCTTTCTGTACAATAGCCCATTAGAAACGACCCAGTCCGAGTTGTGACACTTGTTACCTTTAGTAGATACCTCTATGACCTTATTCCTGTACCACGCGTCCTTGTGTTCATCTTTGATTTCTATCAGGTCTATTTCACAAACTGGCTGTACTACCCCTCTAGATAAAGCATCTGGCACCGTGTGACTTTTCCCCGGCCTGTGAACTATATCAAAATCAAATTGTTGTAATTTCATTGCCCAGCGGGCTAATCTGCCATGCGGGTCCTTCATTTTGTGAAGCCAAAGCAATGCGCTATGATCCGTCACTACTGTGAAATGAGTTCCTTCAACATAAGACCTAAATTTCTCCACAGCATAAACCACACTCAATAGTTCGCGTTCCGAAGCGGAATATCTAGCCTCTCTATCATTCAATTTTCGACTTAAATATGCTACCGGTTGCTCTGTATTGTCTGATTTTTGACAGAGGACTGCCCCAATCCCTGTGTTCGAAGCATCACATTGAATAATAAACGGCTTTGTAAAATCCGGACACGTCACTACCGGAGCACAGGTAAGTAAAGTTTTAAGCTTTATAAAAGCATCCTCTGCTTCCGTTGTCCAGGCAAGCTTTTTGGTCTTTTTACCCTTTGTTAGATTATGTAGAGGTGCCGCAACATTGGCAAAATCCTTTACAAACCGTCTGTACCAACTAGCAAGGCCTATGAAACGCTTCAATTCCGTAAATGTCCTTGGCCTAGGAAAGCCCAATATCGCTTGCACCTTTTCTGGGTCCGTTCTTAGCCCATCCTTGTCCACAATGTAGCCTAGATATCGTAAGCTAGGTCTTGCAAATTTACATTTATCAATATTGATAGATAAGTTAGCCGCCTTTAATATGGACATCACTTTCCTCAAAAGAACCATGTGCTCCTCAAAGCTGACAGAACAAATGACTATGTCATCCAAATATGCCCAAATTTTGTCTCCCTCTGAATGAAACAAAATATCCATGAGCCTCTGTTGTGTCTGCGACGCATTAACCAGACCGAAAGGCATGACTGTAAACTGAAAAAGGCCTCTTCCCATCACAGCAAAAGCCGTTTTTTCCTTACTAGTGTCCTCCAACGGAATTTGCCAAAACGCCGACTTAAGATCGATAGTGCTTAAGAATCTGGCGTTTCGTAAGTTATCGATAACACTGGCGACTCTTGGTAGAGGATATGTGTCCCGTTTTGTTACTCGGTTTAGTTGCCGACTGTCCAAACACAATCTATTCTCACCATTTGGCTTCTTGACTATCAACACCGGCGAACACCAGGAACTGTGAGATGGTTCCACAACCCTTTTAGCCAGCATATCATCTAATTCTTTTTCTATGTCTTTGTTAATTACCGGAGAAAAATTGTACTGCCTCTGATGTATAGGTTTGTTATCAGCTGTATCAATCGTGTGCTTTATTATTCCTGTCCTTCCCAGACCTGTCCCAATAGTGTTATTCATTTCCTCGATTAAATTGCCCAATTCCTCCTGTTGTCCTAACGTAAGGTTATCCCTTGAAATAATTACAGGATCATTACTCTCTATCGATATAATTTCCTCAGATGTATACAGCTTAGCTCCTCTAAACTGTAATTGAATCCCGAAGACATCAAAAAAATCCTTGCCTAACAGTAACTGATGCTTCAATGTTGGCATAACCATTACTGGGACCACTTTGAATTGGCTATCGAAGCTAAAAGGAATATCAAACATTTCCGTAACAATGTGTCTGGTACCGTCCGCTATGGTTAACCCCGTAGTGTTTATCTCAGTGGCTTTAAGGCCGAGCCTATCAAGAGTCTTCGCAAAGCTAGGATTTATCACTGTGCGATTAGCGCCTGAATCAAGCAAGCCAGTGCATTTGTAACCTAAAATGCTCAACTCTACGTATGATCTATTATCATTATGTTTCTTAACTAGAATCGGACACAATTCATCATCTTCATGCGCAAAAAATTTAGACACAGTATCTAACCAAGTCTGCCATTCAGAACTATCACTTTTGAGGGAGAAATTCAGTTGGCAGAACTCGAGCCTCTCCCTTTTTCGTTTCCCTTACACTCACAATCTTTAGAGGTTACACCAAATCTGCCACACCTATAACAGAATAACCTCTGTTTTGGCACGGAACATTCTCTAAAAATATGTCCCGTCTCGCGGCAATTCCAACACCTTCTAACAGAAGCATTTACTTCAGCTACCTCTCCAATTTCCTTACTAACAATCTCTGTAGGACCTTTTTCCAATTTATACGCGAGATCTGGCTCTAACGTACACATGACTGCCTTAGGTTGTTGAAAATTGTCACAGTTGATTTTAGTCCTTTCAATAATCCTTAGAACATTCACCATTTCATGAACAGACCCAAAGTTGTCCCTGCAGACTGCTTTTTGGTAGTACGGCTGTAGATTCTTAAGAATAATGAACACCTTTTCACTTTCTGCAATTTTGATCGGCAGCCGGTTAAACATATTTTGCATTACTGATATGTAAATTAAAACTGATTCACTACTCCCTTGGGTCCTAGCTCTAATTTCTGCCAGGAGCTCCTCTTGATAATATGGTTTTTGAAATGCCCGCTTCAATAGTATCACTAATTCACCCCAGCTGTCAGCATACTCTTTATTAGCTCTGTACCAGATTAATGCATCCCCTTCAAAGAAATCCACTGCGGAACGCCACAAATCTTCGTCAGTCGCATTTCTAGCGGCTTTCAGCTCTAACACTCGTTCTAAAAATGCATTTACACTCATGTTATTTCCTCCCGAATACTTGAGACCCCACTGATAAATTGGCACTAACTTACGTTTTGGTAAATCATCATCCTCAAAAGTTGATGTTCGAGCTAACTGTGACCGACTATCCTTACCCTCAACCCAACGAGTACCCGCCAAAGTCACGCTCTGACTTGCTGCAACCTGATCCTTAGATTCCACTGGAGCAATGTCAGTACCCGCAAATTTTACAGAACCCTCTAATTTTTGTATGATTTTTACCCCTCTTTCACCTAAAGTATTTTGTAATGTCTCTTTATCCAAGGCCGTTAAGTTGCCATCCTCCTCAATATCATCCTGCCGTTCTAACTTACCTAATAACACTTGACATTGCTGTAAAAGACTTTCTTTCTGGACACGGTCCTCCTCAAGATCGTGAATAAACAAATTTAGTCTGTTCTGCACATGATAAAGCCTGGAGACCAACCGTTTGAAAAGTGCCTTATCCGGTTTGCCCGTTAACTCAGCAACGTAATTCGACAAAACATCTATTTTCTTTCCGCATATTACCAAATCATTTTTAACCTTAGGAGCTACAAAATCAGTATCCTGCTCAGACAATAACAATTCTGTTAACAATTTCCTTAATACCGGAGCTGTCGACTTTAATTCGATTCCCCGACATGCCAGCTCAAATTCCAACTCATCTTTTAATAAATATGTAGGGTCCATTTTTACACCAATTACTAAATGTCACACAATTATAAGGATATTGACTTTTAATATTTAATATCCCTGCACAACAAATGAATTAACACAAAATCCAATCACGTAATGTTAGAAGTTATAATATCAAAAACTCGTAATATAGGTCCGTAAGATAAAATCACGTAGATCTTAATAACTTAATATTTTAACAGCAACAAAAGCAAAAAAATATATATATGTACTACCGATTATCTTATTGTAAAATAATAATTAACCACGAAGTAAGTAAATAAAACGGTCTTGAAATCTGTTACACAGCAAAATTACAAATAAAAATATTAAAAAGAAAAAAAAACACTCGAACAAAGCAAATTTCTCGACGTACTACTTAATACAATGCCGCAATTCTAATATTAACTCCACTCATACTATAATCTAAAACAAGTGGTTTACGAAAATAACTGCAAACACAAAATGCAATGCAACGACCTTTGACCCTCACTAACCGCTTGACAACGACAATACGTTTTAACGTTGGGCGCTATTTGTTATGTGCTACCAAGCTGGTTAAAGTAAAGGCCATTTAGGTGTAGTAACAGTAGTGTTTATTAAATACTTAATCTATGTAATCTAATCCTAATCTAGTTAATAGGGCGCCAGGAGAATTTTCGTCGGATGTTCGACCGGGGTATTCTGCCTACCCGCTGCCTGCTTTGCTAGTCACTCAGCCGTTAATTAACACCGCCGACCAAAAAGGGCATGTCGTCAGGCTAAAATACAAAAACCGATATTTACTTAGACTGCACACCTAATTACTGCTAAATTTGGCTTTTAGTTCGTCTCTAAGATTAAAACTACGACTTACCCCTTTTTGAAATGTTGCGGCACTTGGAACACAAAAAGAAATCACTTTCACTGGTAGGATGGTCAAATTTGTATCTCCTAGAATTTCCACAATGTCCTTAAATTTACATCACACAACCAGTGCAGGATACGTGCTTTGTCTGTCCTTGCAGATTCAAATCTGTCCATACTGACCACAGGTGATTACTTAAAAGCATTAAATTAAATAAAATCTAAAAATCTAAATATAACCAGAAAAAACTACCGTTTCTGAGATTTGAACCTCCGATCATACGTTTCGTAGTCCA
Source organism: Thaumatotibia leucotreta (assembly GCA_025490895.1). Lineage (NCBI taxonomy): Eukaryota > Metazoa > Arthropoda > Insecta > Lepidoptera > Tortricidae > Thaumatotibia > Thaumatotibia leucotreta. Next base: position 7,376 of record JALPQI010008238.1, read on the forward strand.
ACGACTTACCGCTGCGCTATCGATGCTCTTACTTAGTTGACGCAAATTTATAACCAGTTACTACGATACATCGATTACGCAAAGGAAGGTAGGTTTTTAATAAAATGACTGTATACCTACCCACTCATAACAATTACATTTCACTAAAAATGCAGACATACCTGTGCCCATCGAGGTTGCTCCCGTACTGCCAGATAGTAATAGTAGTAACACTGTTTTAACATCGGTGACTGGGGAAAATATCATTTTATTTTCAACTGTTAAAGTTTTAATTAAAGATGCTTTTGGAAACTTTCGACCGGTGCGCGCGCTTCTAGATGGCGCTAGCGCATGCAATTTTATTTCGGAACCCTGCGCTAAAATGTTAGAGTTTAATATAGCTCGTGGCCAACATGCCGTGTACGGCATTGGCAATTCTGTCGCTCAACCGTTCGGCTCTCTATCGTGTGAAATTAAGCCATTTCACACTTCGTCTTTGTCGTCGAATATTAAATTCGAAGCTTTCGGTTTGTCGAAGATATGTGCCTGATCAACCTACTCAATATCGACTCGTCGAGGTGGTCGCACATAAAAAAATTGTCGCTCGCTGACCCTGACTTCGCTCAACCGGCACCAGTGGACTTATTGCTTAATGCACAACTTTTCGTTTCGTCGTTGATCCCTGGTATACGTTGAGGGACTACCTACTTTGTTGAACACAATCTATGGATGGATTGTCATAGGTGAGTGTGACATTAGTCAACTCAACACCAATTCTGTCGTGTCTTCTCGTAAGAAGAATAACCATTGCTTTTTCGTTTCGAATTCTTCGCAAACTTTGTCGCTTGAAGATTCCAAAATTTGAATTTTGGGAATTAGAAAATGTCACTGCTCCTACCAAATATTTGGTGTCGGAGGAGGAGCAGCGATGCGAAGATTATTTTCGTGATAAATATTATCGTAATGAAGAAGGAAGGTTCGTAGTACCTTTGCCTTTCGTTGATCCTACGAACAAGCCAACCTTCCTCAAGTCGCGCGAAATCGCTCTTAAGCGATTCCTGTCGTTGGAACGCAGATTAAACTCCAATCCTGAGTTCAAAAGGTCGTATGTCGAATTTATGGAAGACTACGGGTCTCGTGGTCATTTGGAAGAAGTAGATCCTCCTTCAGCATGTGAGGGCCAGTTCTACTATATACCGCACCATGGAATTTTGCGTGAATCGGTTACAACTCCTCTTCGTGTCGTCTTCCATGCCAGTGTTAAGGACGCTAACGAGGTTTCCTTAAATTCAACTCTACTGGCTGGGCCCAAGCTTCAAACCAATATTTTCGATCTGCTTACTCGTTTTCGTTGGCACGCTGTCGTCTTCACAGGTGATATAAAGCAGATGTACAGGCAAATCTTGGTCTCTGAAGAAGACGCTGACTATCAACGCATTCTGTGGCGACCCTCGTCCTCAGGTCCCATACGTGACTATCGTCTCAAGACTGTGACATATGGTGTCACGGCTGCGCCATTCCAAGCTCTTCGTACCATGGCTCAACTCGCCAGTGATGCTGCGGAAGAATACCCAGCTGGCTCAGCTGTTCTCGCCCGTGATATCTACGTCGATGACGTTGTTACTGGAGCTGACTCCGTCGAAAAGGCTCGCTCCCTTCAGGTGGAACTCACAAACATTCTGTCGTCGGGTGGCTTTCATCTGAGGAAGTGGACCTCTAATAGTGGTCAATTTTTGGAAAATCTTCCATCTTCGGACTTGTATTCGCAGAATTTCAAACATTTCGATGAAACTTCAGATATATCTCTGAAAATATTGGGTTTGCTGTGGCAACCTCACTCAGATTCCTTTGGTTTTCGTGTTGTCGATACTCATAACGGTAGATGTACCAAGCGCACTATTCTTTCGGAAATAGCCAGGATTTATGATCCATTAGGTTTTCTGTCGCCTGTAACATTCCTCGCCAAGTACCTAATGCAGCTTCTTTGGATTTCCGGAGTTTCTTGGGATGATGATGTCCCAGAAAATATTAGGCTTCAATGGCAGGAGTTTAAGACTCAACTTTCTTCATTGAGCTCGGTAGCTGTTCCTCGTCGCATCGTCGGTAATTTTGATTCCTTGCAACTGCATGGTTTTTGTGATGCGTCGGAACGTGGCTTTTGTGCTGTTGTTTACTGCCGTACATTGAGTAAGAATGGTGATATCGCCGTTCATTTAGTTTGTGCCAAATCAAAAGTGGCTCCTTTACGTAAATTGTCGGTGCCGCGACTCGAATTAGTCGCAGCAGTTTTGTTATCGGACTTGGTGGCGTCAGTCGTGGAAGCTTTGAAACCCTTTCACTTGGTTAGTGAAATATTCGCATGGTCGGATTCTAGTGTGGCGTTATCCTGGATCAAGTCGTGTCCATCCAAATGGAAAACCTTTGTGGCAAACCGGGTGAGCCACATCCAGGATCTAATTCCTCCAGACTCATGGCGTCATGTCAGAACCACTGACAACCCCGCGGATTGTGGATCGCGTGGGCTTGTTCCCCAAGATTTGGTTGATCAATCTAGTTGGTGGACCGGGCCTCATTGGCTTCGACTTCCCGTTGAAAAATGGCCTAAGTCGTTGTTATCGTTAGACCAAACTGTTCTTCATGAAGAGCAGAAGCTTACTGTTCTCGTTATAACCAATAACGAAGAATTAGTTGACCATCTGTTGAATAGATTCTCTTCACTAAAAACAATTCAACATGTGCTAGCATATTGTTTTCGTTTTTCTGAGAATTGTTGACAGAAAGCTGTCGATTCTCGTGTCGTTGGATCTTTGCAGCCATCAGAGATTCACAGAGCACTTATGTTTTTAGTTAAATTTGTGCAAGAAAGTGTGTTTTCGTTGGAGTTGGAGCACCTCAAAAAGGGGTCTCCTAACTCCCTCCCTAAGAGTCTTCGCAAACTATCACCTTTCGTTGACGAGGTAGGTCACCTCAGGGTAGGCGGTCGCTTGGCTCACGCTAAGATTTCTTTCGAAGCAAAGCATCCTTTGCTATTACCTCGCTCCCATCGCCTCACTAGTCTGATAATTCAAGAATATCATGTTCGCTTCATGCACCCTGGTGCACTGACTCTTATGAATTTTCTGGCACAAAATTTTTGGATATTGTCAAGCAAACGTGCCATTTGATCTGTGATCTCTAGCTGTACTAAATGTTTTCGTGTTCGTCCTCAACTTGCCCCTGCTCCATTTATGGGAAATTACCCTTCGTATCGGGTGAATCAGCTTAAGTGTTTTTCAAGTTCAGTTGTTGACTATGGTGGACCTTTCAACATAGCTTTCGGACGTGGTCGTGGTGCTAAAACCTTTAAGGGCTACATCTGTGTCTTCGTTTGCACCTCCACGAAAGCTATACATATCGAGCTCGCGTCGGAATTGTCCACAGAAGCATTCCTCGCAGCTTTGCGACGCTTTATCGCACGTCGTGGACGATGCAGTCATCTCGTGTCTGATCAGGGCAGAAATTTTATCGGTGCCAGTAACTACCTTGGTTCTCTCATGCAAAAGGCCGCGGAGTCTCAAGAAATTAAATTCTCGTTTAGTCCTCCTGGTAGCCCTCACTTTAATGGCTTGGCTGAGGCTGGAATCAAGTCAGTGAAAACACACCTCGCTCGTTCTGTCGGTACTCAACGATTAACTTTCGAGGAATTTTATACTGTACTGACACAAGTAGAGGCTATGTTAAATTCTCGTCCCTTGACGCCCCTGAGTTCGGATGCCAATGATTTCGCAGCTCTGACTCCAGGACATTTCCTCACCTTGGAACCTCTTTCGATTATGCCCGAGGAGAAACTTGTAGATTTAAATATTAGCGTCCAGCAACGTTGGAATCTCATTCAAAAAATTCATCAATCCTTCTGGTACCGATGGCAAACTGAATATATACACATACTGCAACAAAGGGCAAAGTGGGATAAAAAATATTCTAATATCAACGTGGGAGCTTTAGTGCTTATCGTAGGAGAGTCATTGAATCCTCTCAATTGGCCTTTAGGTCGTATCGTTGCCTTGCACCCAGGTGCAGATGGCATATGTAGAGTAGTAACTGTCAAGACTGCCACTGGACAGTACAAAAGATCAGTCGTCAAGATTTGTCCTTTGCCAATGGCATCTGACTCTTAATTAAGTTAAATGTTAAGTTAAAGTACGTAGCCTGGTTACCAGGCTATCGTAACCTGTAGGTCTTAGTTGTAACATTCGTAAATTGTACTAGCTTTAGTCCACCTGCTGTCACAGACAGCATCTTTTCGTAGATTTAAGTTTTGTCGTTTTTTCGTAAATTCTAAGGCATGCTGTCGCACGCCCTCGCATTTAGGCGGGCGGAATGTTTCATATTGGCCTTATTTTATATTTTCGTCTGGCAACATAGCTGTCATTTTGACATAAGGTTTAGTATGGCAGCATTGCCACACAGTAGTCGTCGTCGTTTGTGAGAGTTCGAAGTCGGTAGCGCGAAAAACCCTAAATTTGTGCCAGTCATGTAAAGTGTAAAGTTAATTGATTTCGAAGACGATATCTCAAGTTCCGGCTACTCATCCAATTCTACAAGTTTCATAACCACAAGATCGCATCTCGGCTAAAATCCCGCGGTAGCATACGTATAGGTGAAACCCGACTGCTTTGCTGTACGTGAGCTCACCTCTGCACGAGTTTAGGGAATCGCGTTTATTTGCTTGCGGAGCTACGCCTAAGGACATCAAGGTAAGCCGTCTTGCGATCCTATTCTAAATTTCTTCTTAATTCCAAATTTTTAACATTACCTAAATCACACAAAGTTAGCTAATACATAAACTTTTGTCATTTTACAGTCCATTATATTTTCGTTTTCGTTCAATAATATAACATAAAATAGTACACTACGACACAAGTGCGAAAAACATGAAATTCGAATCGAGTGGCGATGTTTTAAATCGGCACGAATTACGTATTTACGTTTTTAACGTGTTTCGTACGACGTTTTTTTAGTTCAGATGGCCCTCCGAAATTTGGAACCTGACGTACAATGAGCGACTTCGCGCACTAGTGCCTAAAAAAGGCACCATCTGTACGAAAAAACTCTTATTTAATAAAAACGCTAATCCTATGCCTGACTTAATTTATCGTATGTATTGAGTTTATTGAAGTGTTTTATTTTATTTATGATGGGCATGGCGTTTAAAGGGATTCCCACCTAATCCTAACGCATAATTACGCATAGATAATATGCGAGGCCTAAGTCCAGCAGTGGACTGAAAAAATGAGACACACTGTATTACGCCGCGTGGTGACGACAGTAAATATATATTTGTTACCACCTCAAATCCTCCCGTGGGTCTCGTAAGATTCGACAAACGTAACCAATTGTCATAGAATATTCCTGGAATAATGATGGGAAGGATCGCGCAAAGTGGAGGAAATGTAGCAGGAAAGCGGACCCTGGCAAAGACCGGGATAACGCTAGGTAGAAGAAGAAGAATGATGGGCAGCTCATCATATTTAGTGCTCACTGGACACACTACTGCGATCGCCAACCCGTTTGCCCAGCGAATATGGGCATTTACCTCATGAATGCGTCGATACGCATAGTTGATAGGAGAGGCTTACGTCCACAGCAGTGGACTAAGAGACGCTTATGACGTATTACGGCTTAGCATAGCAATCATAACACATACTGTCTAGATCGCGCTCGACGCACCCTTCTCACTCAAACTCTAAACCTCCCTTGCAATTGCCACGTCACCCCAACTCAACGCATCGTTTAATTAAAACTGCACTAACCAAAACAAAAGGAGATTAAAGCTACTTACCCCCATTTAGATTAGCTATAAACATTTCACCGGGGCAATATACAAATTGAAATACCAAACGTATCCATAAACCTTTTGAACTTTAATACTGATTGACGATTCGCCCCCACTTATGTAACTTATATTTCCCATGAGCCTAAGGCAGTTACTTATACTCACCCCCTTTTCAAGACATCATTGAGCTTCCATCCTCGTCTGACATATTAAAATAAAGAGGGATGGGGTAAATATTTGCTGTCGCCTGGGGCTAGGGACGTTGGTCGGGGTAAACATATTCCCTTGTGTCCCATGTGAGGTAAACTCGACCCCAAAGTTCTAGGTTCCCCTAATAAGCCGACGTCTCACCTTAGGGTGGAATTTCACGAGGCAGAGTTGAAAAGGAACAGACGCGTAAATTGGTAACTTTATTTTTACTTCGGACTCATCGTGAAGATACAATGTTGAGCATATTTCTTTATCACTCTACATAATGCCTTCATTGGAGTATCGAGTACGATTATTTACATTAATGTTAGGCCTCGTACATATGGTAATTCTTACGATAATTTACATTACAGAGTCAGAAGTTTTAAACGTCGTAGCTTAAGATACATTCATTCATCAATCGCTTGGCTGATTCATCTATATCCACTTGCCCAGTTCCTGATTTAAACACTGCACACTGGGAAATAAAATCGCGGATAAATTAGGTACCCACCAACACACAGCGTAAAAGTAGTAAACACACCCTACCCAGACAGACCTTACCTAGCAATGTATGTACCGAGGACAAGTTTCATAAGTTGCGAAACTTCTATAAAGAATGTTCTCGGCAATTTGAATTTTACAAGCAATGTAATCATGTCGAAACCGTTGTATATACATGCCTTTTAAGGTCTATTTTATGCCTTGTTTGTTCAATTCTTAATACAGTGTTCTTCATATCACTTTATTAAAAGTTCTCATGGAAACATTCTCAATGAGAACTTACCCTAAAATTCTCATGCAAATTCTCGGAAATTTCCGAGTATATTCCCGCAATTTTGAGAATGTTATGCAACTTGTACATTGCTAACCTTACCCCATGACCATAGAAGCAATGCTCATAGCATTTTAATTCAAAGCAGAAGTAGGCTAATGATGTTCGTAAGTAAAAACCTACGTGTTTTAACTTGCAAATTTTCATTTAAAAAAATTATTGCCCATGTCACACGGGTCAATCTTAGATAGGTTAAGTTAGATTTAACTTTTGTATATACATTTTAAAAATTTGTAAATCAAGATAATGATTAAAAAACAGTTAAATAAATCGATGAATAATATTATGAATTTCGCTCTTCTTTGTCGATCACTCCAAATGAGTGACGATTTATGCGATACGTAATAACAATGCGATCCCAACCCGCTTGCCCAGCGTGGCGATTATGGGCATTTACCTCCTTAATGCGTCCATACGCATAGGTTAAGGAGAGGCCGTTGTCCAGCAGTGGACTGATATAGATTAATGATGTATTGTGTAATAATGACAATGTGTGCGATAAATATAGCACAAGCATAGAAAATTGTATCTAGCACAATTGGAGTAGCAGTTATCTTGCTCTCTGTTCCGAATAATCTATGGTCGCTGGCGAGGTGAGGTCACGTGATTAATGCGCGGCCCGGGCGTGACGGGGGCGATAAACGCGCGTCTAATCATCAACAAGTTGCAAATTAATATTGCCCGGAGCTGTTTATATGACACGTAGCGCTATAACGTTGTTACTGATTGGCAAATAACGTACGGCCGTGAAATGGGTCACCGCAGGGAGTATATGGTAAGTAAGTAATGTGAGGTAGAAACAAAATAAGCTTTACAGTACAGGTGGGGCTTTTTTACGTGCGAGAAGTGGTGCATTTTATGTCAGGTCGAAAACTTCGGGGTGCCAATGCCATCAGCGACTCTACCGCGAACTCCAAAATCCGCAAATTACGGGGATTTTTCTCTGTCATTCTAATTACGCCTTCGTTGGAGTGATAGAGACAAATCCACTAAACTACTTAAAGTTTTTTTTATGAATACGGGGGTAGGGCTCGTCCAGAAATCATGTGATAATTTTTGGTTGATTTTTGACCAATGGTGATATTTTTTGAGTGATTGAGTGAGGATCTTGTGACATTTTTTTTGAGCATAAGTAATTTTAATGTTTTTGGTTTTCCCCTTTAGTTAAAAAAATTGTACGTGATGTGTCTCGAATTCATCTAAAATAGAGATGGCCCGTTCCTGGTAAATTCCCAATGTTCGTATAGGGAAAGTTACCATTTGCGAATATTTCCCATAGAGTTTTTGGTAAGTTATTGAAAATGGCGCATGAATAATCTAGAATATCATTCATTAAGCACAATTTTACGCAAGCCAGAAGTTAAAAGCCCCATTTCATAGACGATCGATTTTTGAATAATAATTATCTATAAAATAAATCGTAACTGCCATTCGGTGACGGGTTTTACGCCTAAAACAAACGCACACAGCAGGTGCCAATCTACCGTAAACTTAAAGGTCGTAAGTGACATGTATTTGCTGTAGAGATACGTCGTTTTGTTTTGGAAAATCCGTTGTCAAATTGGTCACATTTTTGATCGACTTCTCTATTGGGGTTCCATGATTTCTTTAGTAGAAAAATGTTGTAAACAAATTAACTTTATATAAGAACTTAGTGCGGTATCAGTATGAAGTTTAAAAGACGTTTCAATATTTTGACGTTGATATTCATACTTAAAAATGTTGATAATTTATTGTGGTATTTATTGATTATTGCTTTAACGTGATAAATATTATTGTTTATAACCTTAGGGGATTATAAATATTATAATTTACCATTCCGACCAAATAATAAAAATTAAGTGTGTTATTTTAATAGTAAATATTAATGCAGGACGCATCATTTTACATCCTATATTATAATTATAGGAATTTATCATCTGTAGATATAATTATATTTATAATAAAGTTTCAGTTCTCAAAAACATATTATAATATATACTCATAAGAAAATAAGAGTCATCCCGCGACTGCTACTTTGCGTTCATTTGTATCTAATTACGTGAGTTTTAATTTGATATTCGTTAATTGTTACAGTAGTAAAATAAATTATAAAAAACATTTAAATATTCTATTGTAAAAAATGTATTACATAAAATAAGATTATTTCAAGTTACAGTAAAAAAACTTAGTGACCCTTATTTTCATCTGAGGAGTATAATATGGTCTGTTTTGAGAGTTATGATTTTCAAAGACCTTTAAAAGAAATTGCCGTCCATTAAAAAATATTTCCACTTCATACACTGCAAAATGCAAAATTACCCTCTTTACACAAAATAAGGCTACAGTTTCCTTGAAAATTTATGAACACCCTAAGTCCGACCATAATTTCGTACTATAAAAGCTAAGAGGGGAGCAAATATAGGCGCAAACCAAAATGTCATTGCACAACGATACTTACATAGACTTACGTCCTTTTGGTTTAGTGCGGTATAATAGTCTAGTGAGGTAAATGCCTCAAAATTGTTCTCATACAATAAAACATATTTGCTGTAACAAATAAGGGGGCTTTTAACGATGTGACAATTCATTCGTCGGTTACTTGGGGACCTGCTGCTAAATAGCAGTGTTTGCACTGCTGTGTTTCGGTTTGGGGGTAAGATAGCCGGTGTAACTGGCATAGATAGAGGCAATCCATCTAAGTCCTCAAGGTAGGCCGCGCATAGGCGATTTTCTGATCGCTATGTCCATGGGCCTCCGTTCCGGCTTTCCATCAGATAGGCTGAGAGCTCAGTTGTCTACCTTCGTCACATAAATAAAAAGTTAAATACATCATATCGGTAGAAATTCGCATTACATTCTACTTAGAAAAAAAAATCTTTATATTCATTCATCATCATAATTTTATTTTTCACCTATCGTGAATTAATATCGTTCGTTGATGTAGTTTTACGTTAATACTAATTACATATGCCGTGTGGTGACGGCAGTAAGAATTCATTTGTCACTACCCCAATTCCTCCTGCGGGTGTCGTAAGAGTCGACTAAGGGATTGAAGTGTCACAGACCATTCTACAAGATTGATGATGGGCAGCAGCGTCATCATATTAGACACATTACTGCGATCGCAGCGTGGCGATTATGGGCATTTACCTCCTACGAGGAGTAGGAGTCTAAGGAGTCTATAGGGAGAGGCCTACGTCCAGCGGTGGACTAACATAGGCTGATGTTGTACTAATACATTATTATAAATCATTTCAACTAAAACTGTATGTGCACTCAAGGTTTAAGGTTTGTTTTTATTTTTTTCGTTTTCTGTTATAATATATTTCAAGAAATCATACTCTAACATACTTTGATCAGGCATTCGTATTTTGTACTAAAACTTATAGAATAATGAATTACTTGTATGAAACTTCCACTGTTAATTTAACAAGTATGATATTCAAACAAGTATGGGTCTGTTCGAAAATATTGTACATACCTAGTTAAAGGCTTTTTCATCACACTTGCTTTGTAAGCGCGCCGTTGCTTGCGTGCATCGCGGGAGTAATAAAAAAGTGAAATTCCCTAGGGAATCATAGAAATGATATTACGTCATTTAATAATATGTAGTCTTTAAACTTTTTTCGCAAGTGTGATGAAAAACATTGTAAGCAACACGGTCAATTAGCGGAATACTAACTCGAGTCATTAAAAGCCCTCCGCCTACGGTGTCGGGCTTCTAACACTCTCGTTAGTAGTACGGTACTTACCTCCCTAGATGCACAATGTACTATTAATAAGCCGAATTAAGTAAGACGAACCTTCCATACTTAGGTTCACAACAGATCAATCGACATCTTCAAATAAGAATAAACCTCCCGTTGAGTAAACTTGACCGCGATAATTTATGTTCAATCACAGTTCGATCACATTAAAATGTAATCAAATATGGAAACGAGGACATTTAATTTTAATTTATTCCTTATTTTAATATAAACAAGCGGTTTCGATGTATAAAAGTCAATCGTTTGTTTATAATGAACTTGACTGATTGAATGTGGATTAAAGAGGTTATTCAGGGATTGTATACGGGTATTTATACAGTAATAATACCGGTATTCAATTCTGATACTTTGGATTTGAATTCATTTAAGCATTTTATTTTACAAATCCGATTAATATGAGTCCTTACATAAATACAATTCAAATCAATGGCATATTGCGAATAACATAAAAACAATACTCTTAGGGCCATCTCTTGTAACAATACTACAATTATACAAAAAAAATATTCACCCTTAAATAGTATGCTTAGCACATGATTGGTACGTCAGTATGTCGCCGCGAGATAGATTTTCCATATTTACTAACTATATGAATAAAAGAGGGATGGATAGTCTATCTCGCATCGACATAATCCTGTGCTAAGCCTACCACTGGTGACCAATTTTTTGTTAGGTAGGTACATTGTTAAAGTTATCAAACGAGGTGTTTCTACATAAAGAACCCCTAACATAGCCAGTCACACGCCTGTCCGCTCCTATTACACGCACGCGGCAAGACTTGTTTTGACAGGATTTCACAGTCTGCCGACCTTTCTGATTAATCAGGACGCCCTCTTTAATAAGAGAACTAATTAAGTTTTGTGGCAGTTCAGTGAGGCGGCAGTTTGGTGAATGCAAAGGTAAAAACTTGTAGAAGGTGTTAAATAGTCATCGTTATCAACGTGCACTTTCCGTGGCAATGGCTATGGTTGACCGAAAAAGTAACAAATGTCAAAATGCGATTTTGTTCTATTACTCGTACTCTCAGTAAAAATAGTACTTTCCTTAGGATACATACAAACTATATCCTACTTTAAAAAAGAAAAAAATCTAATGTCATTAATTTATGACACAAAATAGTATCTTAAATAACATTTTGCGAAGTCTTTATTTTACGTAAAATGAATATTCAAGTGGATTAAGATGAGTGTTATAAAATGGATTTTTCAATTTTGACGTAAACGTTTGACAGCCGAATCTGTTTAATATATTTTAGTCGTTTACTCGTTTGATCAGTGTAATTTGAATAATTTATTAAAATATGTATAAGTAATTAATTATTATAATTAAAATTACTATAATTTCTTAATTTTATAATTGATAAAATACCTGTGTATTTGATTTTTCTGTCAACCATACTTTGCCACCAAAACCGCACGTTGATAACGATGACTTTATATTACATATGAGGGTAGCTTAGAAATGTGGGGTAGGTTTTTATTATAGTATGGAAAATAAATCAGTCTTTGTCCAGCTATATAATGAGTGGTTTAATTTAGATCCCTGATCATGAACACTACAGAAGGTTTAAATTTTAACGACAAACGGGGCTTAATGGCATAAACTTACGTTTATATTATCTTGACGTTTTGGGCATCACGTGACGTTACGATACTCGTGGGACGAGTGGGAGTGGTGGAAAATGTGTTCTTACTGCCGTCACCACACGACCAGAGTAAGAGTCACCTTAGAAGTGTATAATATACTAATGCAACTGTTTTTTTTTTATTATTTTCATTTTGACATTGTAAAATTCTACATTAATTTCGCCAAAAAGACGGCAATTTGTAGACATGTAATGTATAAAAATAGTTCACTGCTACGCATAGGTAGTATTAGAGATTCTTTACTGGTACTTTTAGGTTAAAAACCTTTGAAATTTTCACAAATCCATGCTACGTTATCTGGCTGTAACCGGCTTTAAATTCAATTTCTTAATAAAACAGAAAACTTGAGTACAGGAATGCCAAACAAATTCAAAGAAAATTTTGAGTCCACCTTTTGATATCTGCAAATGTTATATCCGGAGCTCCAAAATGTCATAAGTTGTTCATTGAAAAAAGGGACTTACTTCATTTTTTGAGTGAGAAAGTCAAAATGGCGTTGCTATCAATTTTCTATGATCTAAAAGCAACAGACCCTTAATCAATTACTTTTCCTTGAAATATGCTTACATTTATTATGATGGATGGATGTTATTTGATAATTTTTAGGGTTAAATGATATCTTTAAACAAAGCACGCAACGATATGAATTTTATTTTGTACTATCGTGCTTTAAAGTCACTTAAAAAGTACCTAATAAAATAATATGTAATATTATATATATCAGGCAGCTATCGTAATTCTGCGTGATGGGCTCACTGCCGAAACGCCCCATTTTTGTGTGAACGTTATTTTATTTCTTAAGTTAGGTTTAGATTTATTTTTTCCCTGTTACGTTTATTTTCAAAGAATAAGTTTCATAATAATATACCTTTGAGAATCTCTGTTGATACTGTTATGGGTCAATTGCAAAAGAAATTTACATAATTAATGGCCAAAAATTAAAACAAAATTCAACATCAAATTTTCTGTAACGAATCAGTAATACGAACCTATATCTTTTAGATTTGCCGACTTTTGCTACTTCCGAAGGCTGTTAGCCAGAGTATACCACATAGTTTGTATGACTAACTGCTAACGTAAATAACACAACTGACGCAATAGTGATTTTTGTTTTGATTCAGGCCTTAAATATGTAACATTTTTTTTCACTCGACCTTACATTACATAAATATCCCATGACATATTTTACGACTGTGTTACATAATATGTACCTATGAAGCGTATGTCTGAGGTAATGGATGACAGTGGTGTATTATAATGATATTTTGTATCTAATATTCTGTAGTTTAAATTTGTACAGTGCTTTATACTGTCATGCTGTATATTTTTTTGTTTGAATAAATAATGAAATAATAATAATGATATGTGTCAGAAAAAGTAAATAAGTATTTATTTATAAAACCTAAATGTTTCTAAAGTATAACTTGCTATAATATCTTTCTTAAATAAATAAATAAATAAATATCGTGGGACATCTTATACAAATCGACCTAGTCCCACGGTAAGCTCAATTAAGGCTTGTGATATGGGTACTAGGCGACGATATATATAATAGATAAATACATATTAGATATTTAAATACATAGACAGCCATGACCAAGAAACAAATATTTGTGATGAATAAATAAACAAATAATGCCTTCGCCGGGATTCGAACCCGGAACCTCCAGCTTCGTAGGCAGGGTCACTACCAACTAGGCTACGGAGTCTGAAAATAGTTATAGTTAATACAACATTAATAATAACTACTATATTAATAATATTTGTAAATAGGTACCAGACTAATCAAGTCCTATCTATTCTAGGTTAGGTACTCAAAGTAAATACCAAACTAATCTCCATGTTCGTTACATTAGACGCTAGACGCATAAGAGAAACAGAGTTTTCAAACATAAATTAATATCTAATAAGTCTAATATGTGAGCTCTATTTGCTCTATTATAATAATAATAGTCTTAACGTAAGTAAGTTTCAAGTCTTGTAATTTTTACCTGATATCGGACTTTTCATTTAACATCGTTTACCATTATCCAAAAAAATAAATGAAAGTCAGAATAGAGGTAGCTCGAAGTGCGTTTATAAAAATGCAGAAATTTTATGCGAACAAAGATCATTGCCGTGTGGTGACGGCAGTAAGAATACATTTGTCACCACCCCGACTCCTCCCGCGGGTGTCGTAAGAGTCGACTAAGGGATCGTGTGTCACTTACCATTCTTTGATAAAAAATTGATGACGGGCAGCAACGTCATCACAGTGGACACATTACTGCGATCGCCAATCCGCTTGCCCAGCGTGGCGATTATGGGCATTTACCTCCTAATGCTGCTATACGCATAGTTAATAGGAGAGGCCTACGTCCAGCAGTGGACTATCATAGGCTGATGATGATAATGATGATGAAAGATAACAACCCGAAATTAAGATGGAGATTAGTAAGATGTTATGTTTTATTTATACTCTACTATGGTGTTGAGACATGGACGCTGAAGAAATCAATGGAACAAAAAATAGAGGCCTTCGAGATGTTGCTGTAGACGTATGTTAAGAGTACCCTCGACAGCAAAAGTAACAAATATAGAGATATGAAACGGAATGAACAGGAAAAAAGAAGTTTTCACTTCTCATGCTCAAAAAGTGCACCTTTATGTCGTGCGTAGACGACATAAAATCGCATTTTATGGTCTAGAGCATAAAAGTATTTTTTTTTTCTAAGGCTAAGGTAATCGGTCCAAACAGCCAAACAGTTAAAACATTGCACAATTTTATTGAGTAATAAAATAGCGTAGCTAACAAAACATGTTATATTATTTTATTTATATTAAGTACAATATTAGAATTATTTATTTTATGTCATTAAATTTAGTAAATCATATTAAATAGATATTGATTATCGTTCAAAAATGCTCCGAAATGTTTGACTTGGCAGAAAACCGAGCAACTGAAACTCTGATCACAGGTTGAAAATTAAAAAAAAAATTAAAAAATGAGTTGGCGGGTATTGGTTTTATCATGGTTTTATATTTTTCTTCTTTCGCTTTATGACAACTCCGTTGTGTAAATTATAGTGAAAATGTGTGTGTGTTTTACTTTCCTCGCAAACGAAGTGAAAAGCAGAGTGTACAACACGGGCATAAAATGTCCATTTTTACCCTCGTCTACTATTTCGGTCTTCGCTTCGCTCAGACCAAAAAATGGACTCGGATAAAAATGGGTCACTTTATGCCCTTGCTGTACAATCTACTATTTTAGCGACGGTCAAGAGTAGAAAAATTGCTTATTTTGGTCACCTATTTAGACATGATAAGTACGACTTATTAAGACTCATAACAGAAGGAAAAATGGAGGGAGGTAGAGGAAGGGGAAGAAGGAAGACTAACTGGCTCGACGACATAAAGAAGTGGACAAATATTAAAGACACGGCTACACTCACGGAACTGGCCAAGAACAGAAAGGATTTTGCAAAGGTGGCCACTGACGCCCGTTAGAGCATGGCATCAAAAGAAGAAGACCATTCATCACAAGAAAAAAAAAAAAACTAAAAAACTAGCGTTATTCATAATCACGCACTTTGAGAACACAATCTTGGTTTTATCACCAACTTATTAAAACCTTAAACTTTGAGTTCACATACATTTTTTGTTGACATTATTGACATTTATTTATTAATGTTCATGTAAAAATATGTATACGTGTTTCACGATATGTGTCAAAGGAGTCAAATGCTATGGAAAGTCACCCATATTTATTTACTTTTTCATGTTTTCTGCTGAAGTATGGTATATTTACAGAAACGATCCTAATGTTAATAAAAAAATATGTCGATATTTAAACACCTGACAGGAGAATTTCAGATAACGTGCTACGGAACCTAATACAAAGATCATCTGATATCTAAGTAAGAAATTGGGAATACAGAAACTTTTTCTAATTATAAACTGGGTCAGTACATTTAATCCAGTAATAACTCTTTTTCAAGTCAATTTATTATTACCTGTTACCCCACAACGATATTTCCTAAAATAAAGTTTTCTATTACGTCTTTTTTCCTTCAAGGCAAAATAGTCCTAAGCATGTTCTACTCACCAAGAAAGTTAGGATCTTTTTCGTTTGAATGTTAACTTAGTTGTTTTACGTGTTTTGCTAAGAGTCTCCCAAAGGACTGACGTCGGAGCTGGGTGATTCCCAAACCGAAATCTCCGCTGTGAATATCTAGCATAAATTGACACGAGGTTTCTTAAGAAACATAGGGAGTTAAATATCAAATTTACACTGGTTTCTACGTAGTATGAGATGTTGTGAACTCTGGTATTTCCAAAAGGTTGTTCTAACTTTTTTAGGGCAGAAATTTGCGAACGTCCATAGTTTTGAAGTTGTTAAAGGTTTAGTATGCTGTGCGGAACCTTTTAAGGTGTGTGTGTGCAATTAGTCGCAATTTGGTTTTAAGGAAATCCTGCAGGATGTGCCTAGATAGTTTATCAATTAAGATACTTGCCGGTTTTGTAAACATGTTAATTAGTCGTCAGTCAGTATTTACATGCCATTTGTATTCAGTTAAAAGGGCTTAGAGTATTGACATTTATATTGATAAATGCTCTATATTGGTAAGTAACAAACATTTATATTATTAATGAGCAAAAAAACATTTTATTTATAATTTAACCCTTAAATGCATGACCTTGACAAAAATTTATATAAATTCAAAGTTGAATTCTGAATGCTATCAATAGAGTCCAAAATGCATGATGCATAATATACATCACTATGCATTTAACGGTTAAGCTGCTGGTTCCGGATTCGAATTCCGACGTGGGCATCTGTGTGTTTATCACAAATATTTGTTCTTTGGGCTTGGAAATGTTCTATGTACCATTTCAGTTGATTCTATGTTGTCGCTTAGTACCCACAACACAAGTATTAATTAATTATGCCGTGGAACTAGGTCGATTTGTGTAGAATCGCCCCAATTATCACCACCCCAACTCCTCCTGCGGGTGTCGTAAGAGTCGACTAAGGGATTGAAGTGTCACTGACCATTATTTGATAAAAGATTGATGGATGGGGCAGCAGCGTCATCATAGTGGACACATTACTGCGTGGCGATTATGGGCATTTACCTCCTAATGCGTGTATAGCATAGTTAATAGGAGAGACCTACGTCCTGCAGTGGACAATCATAGGCTGATGCATAAAGTGCATGCATCAGTCATCATTAGGGACAACAATAATGATGCAAAAAATATATGAGTTTTTAAGCTAATATGATCATTTACTATATTAGTTGGACTTAAAAACAAGATACTTACCATGTACATTTTAATTAGATAATTAGTACCTTTGCTTACATCGTAAATATCCCTTTATAAGTTATGCACTACACTATACTATGCCATATTAGATAGGTTTGAGTAGTTTGAGCTTTTCTTATTAAAACGTATAATAACTAGTCTAAATAAATAATGGCGAAGAATCACAAAGCGGTGGTTGCAGTTCGAAATGAAATCCAATACACTTCATTTGTTCGCCATCGAAGTTCGCAACGGGGTAGAATTGAGCGGATTACACGGGTTGTATTCTCAACGTTAGCGAGCGTGAGTACCAACCAGCTAAAAAATGTACACACAATGTAGTACAATCCACCCAGAGGAAGAGTAAGACCTCCTGCCACGTGGTGGCCCAATGTCCAGAGAGACCTCAAGCAACTGTCACCAACCACGACAACCCGGGACAGAGCGTCCTGGCGCCGAGCCATAAGGAGGCCCGACTCCAACTAACGAGCTGGGACCAGGGACAGAGAAAGAGAGAGCAGTACAATACAATACTCTTTTCATCACACTTGCTGTCTAAGCGCGCCATTGCTTGCGTGCGTAGCGGGAGTAATAAAAAAGTGAAATTCCCTAGGGAGTAATAGAAGTGTCAGTACGTCATTTAATAAGTCTTAAACCTTATTTTTAAAAGAAAAAAATCTACTACTGGTTCAAACTCTACACACCGTCCCTGAGAAGAACCAGTAAAAAACTCAGGTGGACTTATTTTTTCAAAACAGTATAATCTTATTAAAATAACATGCATTAAAGAATTTATTACAAAAAATATATAGACATTTAGAAAAAAAAGAAAAATAAATAAAGGATCATAATAATAAACAAAAATAATTATTATTGTACAAATTCGGAATATTATTAAGCATCTATATCAGCTATACTACTAGAGATTTAAAGGCCTCTAGTTGTTAAAATCATCACTTCACATCATCAATTCACTTCACCTTACCTATGCGCAAATCCGAGCGGTTAAAAGGTTAAAACACTTCTCGGAGAATCACCCAGGATCATAATATACTGGTACAGATTAGTCGACACTAGTTCTGCAAGTAAGAAAAGCCTTACCAATGAAGTTCACTATATCAGCCTCGTATAACGATGTTTCTAGGTCTAGTCTATGCTGAGATATAGTCAAGATACTCTAGATACAATACAAAAGACTTGGATACGGACATTGATACTTTTAGCCACACCAATTGCGTTCACTCATTTCTTTTATGTGTTGTAGTCGTACATTGAGCAATTTCACTTATCGGCAATGATTTAAGAAATATGATATAAAGGAGGATCCTGACTTCACAAGAAGGTAGACGATTTTTTTAAGTCGTTTACATTTTAGCCCCCTTATTCTTTAACGTGTCCTAACTTAGTAAGTCCTTAAGTAATTGTTTATCCCTTTCGGTCTTATCAATACGTCCTTATATTCTTTATGAGTGTAACTAAAGGACAAACCATACTTAGCGGCTTGCTTAGTTAGCAGACGTTTACGAATAAGAGGGTGGTAGTTTAGGTTTGTCTTGTTGATTCTAGGGTTACAGTTTTAAACAGCAATTTTGTTTACCGACTTCAAAAAAAGGAGGAGGTTCTTAATTCGACTGTTTTTTTTTTGTTGTATGTATGTTACCTGATATCGCCGAGAATCGTGAACCAATTTTAAAATTTATTTTTGTGATCGAACGTGTATTACTCCGAGATGGTCCCATTGGCACCAAGTTGGGGTCTGATGACGGGATCTTGGAGAAATCAAGGGATCTCTTCAAATATTATAGGTACATGTATGGCACTTTTGGTAATTTTCATTCATTTACAAGTATTTGCATTCAGGAAGTAGGATTTAAGAAAACCAATGATGAAACCAAATCGAGGATCTTAGAGAAATTTGTTGAGGTCGGTTTTTTAATTTTTAATTTTGTGTTTATTTTGTATCTGAGAATGTTTTAACGCTTGAAAAAAATATTGTCAACTGACATCAAAACAAAGTACAGCCTAATTATTATAAGGATGCGCTTAATTGCAGCCAGTATGTTGTATTACAGCAACTAAGAAAACTATGGAAGGCTCATAGAAATTCAACAAAATCGTAATGAAAACCTTAAAATTATAACTCTACTTCTATTCAAACTTGCTAGGAAATTGATAAACTCAAGGAAATTGATTAACGAGTATGTATCATTTCGTGATAAGCCCGACACTTTTTTTATTTTTCATTCTATCTTATTTTAGAAAGTATATGTAATTAATTATGTGTTTACCATTAATATCTTTATCATATTGACAACAATAGACTGTTATATTGATTTTCTTTATTGTACCCACTCTGCCGTCATACATAGGTATTTATTATACGCGAAGATTATTTCATTTTAACACAATTCTTTAGAACGTCAAAAACTAAATAGAAATCAAAAATAATAAGACGATACCGATTTAGATGTCCAAACGTATAATTTTTCAATAAACCTAACTTTATCACTTACTTTTGGTATGGCTTAAAATAAAAGGCTTATTTATTGATATGGTGTGTAGGAGATTAAGCTATAAAGTCGGAATCGTATGCCTCAGTGAGACGCCGCGGGAAGCGTCCGCCATTATGTGGCTCAAGCTAGGGTCGTGAGCGAATCGCGTGGCGCTTATCACACGAGGTAGTAGGTGTAATACCTACTACCTCGTGGGATAAGCGCCAAAGCGCGTGTGATACCTCGAAATAAGTTAGTAAGATTATTTTGTGTGATTAAGATTGACTTATAAAAGTAACTTAACCTCGTAAAAAAGGACATTTTATTTTTAATTTTGGGCCCTACAATCTAAAATTCATATTTCTTTGAAAAATATGACGTCATGGACCGTTATGAGTAAATTTTGTTGTTCTAATAATAGGACGTTGGGCCTTACTAGATGAAATGAAACTAAACCTTATTTAGATTTAAAACAGATTGTCGTGGTGAGTGTAGGTGCCGAGGATGCAATGCATGCCTTGTTGCATTGTATGTATGAGGAAGCCGCAATACCAGCGGAGAAGTAAACACAGATTTATTGATGAATCTCCTCCCTGGAATTAAGTATTAAGTAAAAATCTATTGCCCCAGGAAGGTACGTAAGCATTGTCCATGTTCCTGAGTCACTTTTTCTAAAGTAACTCCGTAAAGAAAACTGTCTAAATTGATTGGAGTCGTACTTTTTTTGAGATGTATATTTATATTAATTTCGGTGATTTGTGATGAGTGATAATTTTGTGTCATAATTTAAAGGCCATACGCTCCGTTGCAGAATACACATGTTATGCATTTTATGATTGCTTTAAGTCCGCTCCAGACCTTGCTCATAATTCTGCAAATATACGAGACCGCATGTGAACATGTATCTCCCATCCAGAACGCACAGGTTTATAGGTTGCTTGGATTCCGTTCCGCAATCCGAGATGGCATTAGTATAGTTTGTCAGGAATAAAAAACGTAATTTTGGTGGTTGTTTGATTTTTTTCTCGCGCCCAGTTGTGCCGTGTATTCGTGGCGAAGTGTATTTCCAATTTCCTACAGATTTTACAACTATTAGACGAAGCATTAGTACCTATATCTATTCTGAACATAACATAAATTTTAGTTATTTGTGTGACAAGGGATCAAAATGATATTTTTCCGGCGAGGGCGTATATTGAATTCCGAATGAAGCGATGGATTCTAAAGTAGAACCCTGAGCGTAGTGAGGGATTCAAGGGTTTACGCCCAAGGTAAAATAATTTTGATGCCGTGTGACATATACCGCTTTTCACACCATCTACGAGAAAAATAATAGACATATTACATATTTAATATTTTTTCGCATAATGGATTCGTACATGGCGCTGCTATTTAATTTTATATTTCATTGTTATTATTTAGGCTAGCAACGGAAATTCCTTGAACAGGAAAGTACTTTGATCCCTCCTAGCAGGGAAGAAAAGACATGTATTCGAATAGGTGCTGTGAATTAAAAAAAAAATTGATGTTCGTTAAAATGTTTCCCGCTCCCGCTCCCGCTTGTGCCGTGGCCCTCACGCCGAAGTGTAAGTATTACCTACACATTTTACAACTATTAGAGACGGCATGTGGGTTTATTGCTCCGCTCCGGAACACGTATGAACAGTCACGTTATTTCTTTTAGAACAGACAGCTATTGATTTTGTAAGCTTTCTTCATTATTGGAGAAAGAATTGGATTGAAAGTTTCCAACTTTTAGTATGTAGATACACTCGGACGCGACAATTTGTTATGTGTTGCAATATCTTTTAAATAAGTTTATTTTGAAGAATCTTGTACAGTTCAGCCTAGTCTTTATATTAGCAGAGCTTTTATAATTTAATACTACGCGATACAATTATTATATCTTATCATCAGTACCTCATGATAGATTATTATGTATTTAAAGTTGCAAAGTGACTGTAATTTTTATTTACTGACCGTCATTTATCGTAAATGACTAATTCTTGGTCTGGAACTTCTCTTAGCGCATTAAAAAAATCCGAATATTTATTCAGTTGGAAAAGTAACGTTAATATTAGTTACAAAACTTGTTTATAAAAAGTCTATTAATACTGCTGTGCCTATACGCTCATTTTTAAACGACTTCAAATAATCCCTCTCTCTCTGTCTCTCTTTCTCTCTCTCTTTCTCTCTCTCTCTCTCTCTCTCTCTCTCTCTCGACATGTCTCGGAGAGGTAGCGGTAGTAACTAAATACACGGGACTTCAACTTTTTAATAATATTTATAGTTATTATGTCTCACGAAAGTTAAATTCATCATTCATTGCCGTCGCAAGCCCTTAGTTCAGCACATAAACTTATAATAAAATAAACCTATTCCTCTGATTTTATTTCTTCTCATTAAATTAAACTGAATTATTAGCCAATTGCGTCAATATGTCAACTCATTATTCAACTATCTTTCAAACAAATGCTCAAACAGGTTACTATTCTGTCATAAACTTGCATCTCTGATCCAAAATGACATAAAGCACAATGAAAAACATATGGAAAACGTTTGTTTGGCATATAATGACTAAAATAAAGATTGTTGAATAATATAGACTAATATGGTATCATAAAAATTACGAACATGAATGCAATTCGTAGTGAAATCAATTTGATTTCAATAATTTACAGACAGATACTGGTCATTTTATAATTAAATATCAAAAAGTAACTTAACACAATTACCGCATTGATTAAATAAGTAATTCATCTTTTCTTTTTTAAATATAAGACGCGACAGCGACATACATGTGAGCCTGATGAATGATGCTTGAATATTTTTGCTATTAATTTTATTTAAATAGTTACACACTTACTTTATCAGGAAAGCGGAAAGGTCGGGACAAAGATAAGTAGTAGAAAAAGAAGTAGACAGTCATACTGTGATAGGCTAGCACAATCCTACACGTTCGTCACGTAGACAACGTAGTAGAGATTAAATGTAGATTAAACACCTCTCCATGACGATAAAGGATTGCCTCTTATAACACGTACAAAACATGTATATAGTTGTACGGATAATTAGAATAAAGGAGATCTTACTGAGTAATACAATGGTTTAAACGTATCATAGTGTTTTCATATGTCACTCCCCCTCCTTGACACTGTGCCTATTTCATGGCGACCGTGACAGGACAGGACAGGGTTGGGGAGTGACAGGATAAGTGTTGCGGAGTGACAAATTAAGAACATTTTTTTGAGCAATTAAAACGACGCAAGTACGTGAAATCTACACCAAGAACGAGAACGCCCGGACGCCACCCATCTTCTGCAGAAGCCTTAATATGGCGTCGAGGAACAGGGGTTTGGATCGACGAAGGCTGCCTCTAATTGTGTCAGCTGAAAAGGGCTGTCGTCTCCATCATGCAGTCTCCTCGGGACCAGCACCGACTGGCTTCCCCCCCCAATCCAGCGTCGCATTGGCCGCCGTCAACTATAATGTGGCAAGCACCGTGCCGTCAGCGAGCACCCGGCTCAGCCCAGCAGTTCAGCAACGAAGAGATCGCTCCAACGTGGATATTTTTAGGTATTTTTTTTTCTTGTTGTACTGTATAATTATATTTTGTGATGTGTTAGGTAACAGGTAAGAATAGATATTGAAATCATTAATTTAGATATTATTTAGGAACTCGTGTACTCGCGTTTGATCAATTTTCTTTGTTGATTATTGTGAAAGTTGTGGGAGAGATTAATTGTTATTTAATTTTTCGAGTCTGTTGTAAAAAAATTTTTTTCTTCCATTTTTTGCGTGTACGTTAAAACATATCTATACCGATAATTAATTTACTATTCAAAACATAAAATTATAGGTATAATAGTAGATATATTTTCGCACATGCAATGCATGTTCAGCAAGGTCAGAGAACGAAGGCTCTTGACTAAGCGAAAATATGTTTTGTTTACCTATACTGTCTTTAAGCAATTAGTCTGACAATTGATTTAATCATCTAATTATCAACCGACTTTAAAAAAGGAGGTTCTCAATTTATCTGTATGTTTTTCATTATGAATTAGCTTTATGAACAATCGGTATACATATATTTTAACAACAAGCATTCGTGAATGTTTAAATCAAGATTGATGTATGTTTAGTACATTTGTTATTTTATTTTGTTTATGGAAGAAAAAACAGTCACAGGTATTAATAAAATGATTATACAAGTAAAAGTAATTCGTAATTGTTGGTTGCTTACTTTCGTATAAATAATTTATAAATATCATAATATAATAATAATAATAATAATAATAATAATATATTCTTTATTGTGCATAACAATTTAACAAAACAGTAATACAACAAGAAATAAAACATAAACAAAGAGTTAAGCAACAACAGGCGGTCTTATCGCTACACAGCGATCTCTTCCAGACAACCTTAGGGTAGTAGAATAATTACGTTAGGAATTTCCCGTAAAGGTAGCATAAACTATGGAGAAGAACTGTATTAGGTAAAAATATTTTTTTTCCGAATGTTTATTATCTGGTTTAAATATTAATTTTACTACCTACGAAACAATGATATTGTTTCAAAGTCAATGTTTTCATTGTCATCATTGTGTTACGTGTGTTACGTGATTTAATAATATGTAGTAGTAAGCAGTTTTTTATTCCGCGCCGATAACTATTAAATGCGTGATTATTTTATATTGATGTAAGTACTAAGATCACACAAATAGTGAATGTGATAACGGATAGGACGTAGTATGTTGTGTGAGGTGAATTAATGAAGAAAGTTAGATTGTATAGTAATGTGGAATTTTTGAAGTACAGAAAATGGAGTAGGTATTGTAATTGATTTGATGGTTTAATCACGTGGACACCTCGGATTTGACATTGATGTACCTTAGTAGGTAGTGGATAAGGCAACTGGAGAAATGTACGTGGTATACGACTTTTATAGGAATTTGTCAAGTTAAGACTTGATGCATTGTAAGGAGTTTGGAAATAATAGTTTGGAATTAGAAAATGTTGGCGAGAACTGAAACAAATAAGTTTTTCATAGAACAATTAGCCTGATCAACTAAGAATTCTTGGAAATTCTTAAATGTTGAGGTTTTCATTGGAATGTTTTGCTTTATATAGATTTGGATTGTTTTCTTATTTGTTTGTTTATTGATTAGGTATGATGTAGTTATCTATGATGGCCCGAGAGGCACCTAGAATTATTATAGCAAGGGTACCCAAGATACAAGGCAGGTTTTTTCATCCTTGAGGATTCGGCTATAGATGTAAATTAATATTTACATCAGTAGCGGAGGCTCTTGGACATGGTCGTGTTAAATACAGGGTGTAATCGTTAAGTGTTGCCAGGCCATAATTCCGTAAATATAGCAAATACCAGAAAACTTCTAGCTGATATCAAAAGTACGTTACCCAACGAGTAAAATTACACTAATAACTTTTTTTAAATAAAATTAGAAATATCTCAAATATTAACTTCAAACCCTTCCATACATTTAGTACGTAAACGTTAATTCAAAGAGTAGTTTAATACGAATATTTTTTTATTTAGGAATAAATGTTAGATTAATTATTTTATAAACGGTAGTATTCTTATTTTATTACAATGTATTCGTACAAATAACGAATCTCTAACAGTTTTATCTGTTATGACACCCGACATTTTTTAAGGCTAGTCGTCATACTAAATGTATCGGAGCGTTTTAACTTAGTATTTTTAATATTGACCCATCTATTTAGAAAAAGTTATTAATGCAATTTTACTCGTTGGGTAATGCACTTTCGATATCAGTTGGAAGTTTGTTGATATTTGTTATATTTACGGAATTATGGCCTTATAAGTGTGGCCACACTTTACGATTACACCCTGTAGAAATGCCTGATATAAGTAGTGTGTGCGCGTGGATTTTTGTTTTTCCTTGTATCTTGAGCGATATATTTTTTTTGTATTGTGGTCGGCTGACCGAGTTGTTGAACGCGTGTGTATCCCTTAGCTGAAGTGAAGCGTAGAAAACGCCCGCTTAAAGTGTTGTTTATTTGACTCGCTTTACTTTTGCAGAACGCATATCAGAATTTTCAAGGATGAAGGCGCGCCGAAGACGCAGCATTACGAAATCTGATTATGCTCTGCAGAAGTTAAAAGCTGTATATGACTGTATTGAAGTTGATTTAGGACTGAAGATGTTAACGGAGCTATATAGTGTCTAAGACACAAGGACTTGGATATGATCATTGATTTACTAAACGTGACTATTATGCATAAGGAGTTTACTTATACTGATTTTTACTATTTTTTTGAAATTAATTTTAAATATAAAGTGTTGCAGGTATTTTTTTGTCTGTGTATAGCTTGTATTTTTTTTGTAGTAGTGTAATTTTGGTTTAGTATGGTATGTTTTTGGTATGTGTTTCTTTTTCAGGGGAGGGAATCCCTTACCTTTTCAGGGGAGGTGTGATAGGCTAGCACAATCCTACACGTTCGTCACGTAGACAACGTAGTAGAGATTAAATGTAGATTAAACACCTCTCCATGACGATAAAGGATTGCCTCTTATAACACGTACAAAACATGTATATAGTTGTACGGATAATTAGAATAAAGGAGATCTTACTGAGTAATACAATGGTTTAAACGTATCATGTGTTTTCATATGTCACTCCCCCTCCTTGACACTGTGCCTATTTCAATACTTACATTAGAAGGTGACAAATTGTAATCGATAGACGATAAAATGATAATGCTGATGAATATCGATGCATGAGGCTTTAAACTACGATTTGGTAAGTAGGTAACGTTTTCGTTAACATAACACTCTTGTTGTCTGTCTTGGGAGACAGCATGCTCTAACTAAACGTGCTAAGTGCCATTTAAAACGGTAAAGTAACTTTTGCATTGCGTACAGATTGATAGTTTCTAAATAATTGTCTCTGGCAGAAGCATAAAACGTATCCTCATCTCCCTAAAATGTATCAAAAGCTAGTGATGACCGAAAAAGTCCACTATGACCATCAACTCGACAACTTACTACAACAAAATTACATTTACATTTTCGAAAATCATTCCTATCCAATGATCATCCTAATTAAAAGCCAATAAGGTTGAAAATAGTTCAGCGTTGTTTGGCTGTCGGTAAAAATATCTTTGTTCCTTTAAAGATGTCACTCATTCAAAGTTTAACGATCGACCTAATAGCGTTTTTAGAGCTGTTCCTGAAATCCCTGAAACGTGAGCGAAGCGACAACAAATTCTATATAAATCTTTCGGATTTGTATTAATACTTCTTTATCGTGCTAGTGGGAGAAGGCAATAAGAACGATCATGATTCATACAGGATTAATTAAGTGAGTGGGTCTATGTGTGCAAAACATTAAACAATTATATTATATACATAATTTGTGAAAGCTTTCATCCATACTTTACTGATTTGTGTAAGATGTCCCAAGATATTTATTTATTTATTTTTTATTTATTTTATTTATACTTCGGATACCATTGTAGGTACTGAACATTAAAATAATAAGTATAATAACAAAATCATTTCATAACCATCGTTGAACTAATACTTGCCTTTCTGCAATTAATGCAGTATACGATACAGATTACCATAATTACTATCAACATTTTGAAATTTCAAATTAACAAATCATTTTTGTATTTATCCGTAAACATTATACGTAAAAAATCTAAAAACACGAAATATTTAAGCTGTAATCAATACATATAGACAGTTTTTCAATCCAAATCGCAGATGTTTCCTTTCCTTACTCGATTTATTTCTCATCCTGTATATTTGCGCAGTTCTTAAAGACTGCAGCTTAAGCATTCCTTTTTATTTTAATATTCTCTCATATCTTGCAATAAGCTTCTTATTTATATTTATCTGCGTCTGGTTTGTTCATTTATTTGCGGCGATGTTTAATCAGCTTAAATGTATGACAGTGTCTCATAATATTAAGTACGTGCAATTATTTGTAGACTTTTGATACTGATATTAATAAAAGTTGACTATTTTTTATTTTACTAAATTAAATGAGCTTGTTTGCAATACTGTTCTGTCCCTTAACTTGGCAGTGTATCTTAAAAATTACATACTTTTTGACCCACTTTTTGTATTTTTTTAAAGACAGAATTTTTCACTTTACCCAGCGGCGAGGAGGCTAGAACGCGAGATTTTTTTTAATTCTGCCAAGTTAAGAAAGATCAAAAAAACATTTATTCGTGACACAACATTTTAGGGTTAAATCAGCATCGAAGCATATGAAGCAAGCATTATTAAAACTGAAAACAATGTAACTATACTTATATGTATGTATACACGGTGGAATTTAATCGGTGAACAGGAACCCATTTTTCTAATTCAGTAATCGATGGCGGTCACGTTTATGTAGTACTTAAGTGGAACCAAGTTTTTTTTTTTGCATAATTTTTTTTCATGTTGAAATTAAAATTTATTGTCACCCTACTAATGGTTTAGTCTGAAAAGTTTAATACCTCTTTTCAAACTATCAGCCATAGAAACTTAAAACATAAATGAGCAATAACCACTCACATGCTTTAATTTTTGCGATAGACTCTATTCCTATGTAAAATAAGAGCGATGCATGGCTGATAGTTTAAAAAGAGGTATTAAACTTTTCAGACTAAACCATTAGTAGGATGACAATAAATTTTAATTAAAGTTTAATTTCAACATAAAAAATTGTTATGCTAAAAAAAAAACTTGGTTCCACTTAAGTACTACATAAACGTGACCGCCATCGATTACTGAATTAGAAAAATGGGTTCCTGTTCACCGATTAAATTCCACCGTGTATAAATGGACCTAATTGTAGTGATAGATTTTTGTTTGAACTTTTTGATTTATGATTTTATGGTAAGCTCACCACTATCCGAGTACGATCTTTAGCTTTATAATCTAAACAAACACATACAGAATGCTCTTAAAGCGGGGTCCAAAAGTAAAATTTAAAAACAACTCCCGCCCCGAGGGATTAGTCAAAGTATTCAACTATACGACATTACTATCCTCTAAATACTCATTTGAACTCCCCGAGAGGTTTCTTTTACGACTTTATCTTTCGGAATAACCTTAACTTCACGTGTTTAACGATATTCAATTTATGACTACAATTTTACCTTTGTAAAAGGTCTTAAGTTGCACACAATTCTGTATAAAATTGGATAAGTTTGAGTTTATTTTGACGTCAAGGGTTCCCGTTGAGAGTTCATTTTTTTAATCGCCATTTCGTTGAATTGACCCGTTGTTGTCATTTTTTGACACTCGACCACGCTAGAACCATGTCAAAATAACAAGTAGTAAGAGGTTTTTTACGATCTGAAGCCCGTTTCTCAAAAGCTTGTAACTGGTAATACAAGTGGAAGTCTCTTTTTAACATCATTGATATGATAAGGATAAGGACTTCCGCTTGTATTACAAGTTACAAGCTTTCGAGAAATAGGCCCCTGATTCATGACTTTACTTTGACATGGTTCCTTAGTGATGTAGTGTTCCATTTGGTTGACTGTACCATCACTGTACCTAGTGTACCTATTGGAAACCGTTTTGTCTTTCTACGGAAATTCATTTGCATTTGAATCTTTTTTATGTCTTATTATTTACAAACTATACATAGTAAGACAGATAAACCGAATATTTTTTTACTCTGTTCTGTGAGAGAAGACAAACTTTAGACCACATTTTTATTGACACCAATAAAAAGTTACCTACCAACTGGTCAACTAGTTCTTCTTTGTTTTCTTTGGTAATATGACATCTAATATTTTTGATTATAAATCTAGTACTCGAAAACTCGAAGTATATAGTTGTGTGGCTACATAAAAACGCAAATCAATAACTTTTTGTATTTACTTTGTTATTTATTATAACAATTAATTTCTTTTGTAGTCTTCGCGGAACCCTAAAAGTGTACGTCGGTGTAAAAATTATAAAGATTCCACAATTTATGGCTCAAGCTAACCGATCAGTAAGCCTCTTAGTGTCGAACAACCTATTAAGTGTGGGACTAAATACTGATATATTTTTCCGTTTACTGTGCTAAGGATATTTTTGTTAAGGTGTGTCTCATTGTGAGCATGCATACGTTAGTAGAATCCAAAAATGTAAACAAATATGGCTGACTTTCTATAACATTTGCCGTCTTTGACCCGTATCTTGAAACACGTTTCCAGATATATTTTTCATCATTAATTTAAGAGTCAAACTCTTGTCGGCGTAACTGATAAATGTAGCTGTCTCTATCTAACTCTGTCTAAAGCCGCCTCCTTAACTACCTTGGACGACACAACGTCTACTTCCTCTTTTATTTGTTTCATGTAACTTCTTCTAGGTCTCCTTCTTCCTCGCTTTCCTTCAATCCTTCCTTCTATTATGTTTTTTATCAAAATGTCATGTCGTATAAGGTAGCCAAACATTTTCCCTCTTCTATTTTCTATTGCCTTTAACAAACTCCTTTTTTTATTCACTCTTTTGTACAACACTTTACACTACTTTTATATTTTTACGTTAGTAATAATAAATATCAATAATTTTACCTAAAAATGTATGTAAACTCAAGGTCTTACGTCAAAGTCAAGTCAAATGATTATTTATTCAAATTAGGATAACAACTAACCCCCTTATTCATAAACGTTTGTTAATTTAACAAGCCGCTAATAATTGTTTGTCCCTTTCGGTCTTAACAATGTGTCCATAAGACCAAAAGGGACAAACAATTATTAGCGGCTTGTTAAGTTAACAAACGTTTATGAATAAGGGGGTAAGTCTTTTGAATTAAGTTCGTAATTAAACTAAGATTGTGTTCTACAATTGGGTAATTTTCGATAATGCAAGTTTTTAGATTTGTTTACATGCTTTATGGATTCGAAGAATAACGCTTTCTCTCGGATAGTAATCTTTATTTCATTCATGCATCAGGTATTGCGAACAATTTTTCCCATTATACTGCGCTATATCGATGTTAATTTATGCTATCGTTAGGCCTACCGTAGCAGATCTACCGCATGTACATCTGTCCCTGCCACTCGAACGAAGGCGCGATTGGCGTGACAAAGACAGTTTTTCGATTCTCAGTGTTCGCAGTAGGAGCTAAATAATAACATGCACGCTCAAATGAAGACACAGCTTTATGTACATAAATAGTAATAAATATACGCTTATTACGCCCACATACACATTTAACAGCTGCTTGGTGCCCTATTCTAAAAGACGAAAGTATATTCTTTCGTATTGAGAATTTTGCCATGATTGAATTTAAATTTCGCTTATTTTCAGACAATAATCGTATCATATTCTTATTTGGAATAATTCATGCAAAGAGCGCTGTTCTAAAAATATTTCTTAAATTAATTAAATTTCAGTTGTCAATAAGTGCTTTTAACATGGCACAAAAAGTAATTTATAAAATTCTATAAATGAACTTAAATAAGCTTTTCGAGGAAATGCCAAATTAAAATGAAAGAATTGGATCAATGTAGATGTAATATTACTCGCGGTGACAGTATATGGTATAAGAATATATTTACAGGTTTTCTTAGTAGAAGGTAGGAAAGAGTTCATACGAATTCCATCTCGAGCAAGAAAAGAATACTATACGGTAATTTTTAGGTTCATGGGGCCCCCGCGCACGCAAATTGTTTGCTGAGATCGCGAAACGTCTGGTTGACGTAACTAAAGACCGAAGAGCTGGCGACTTCCTCGCACAATCAATATTGCGATACAGCGAGAAAATGCCGCCAGCATCCTCGGTACAATGCCACAAGGGCCAATCTTAGATATAGGTTAGGTTAAGTAGATTAGTTAGATTTAATCTATGTATATTATTATACTTAGGTTATAACAAAAATATTGATGGTTTTCTCGTACTTACATAGTCAATATCAGAATAGAATATAATATACATAATTTTATTTCACACGAATCGATGCATTGTCAACATCATTTTGGAAGAAAAAGAAAATAAGAAGAAATTTGATTAGAATTACTGAAAAAAAAATACATTGCCATTAATATTCATCATGGTCATGAATCAAAATTACGTTTTAATAGAAGTGAATTGATTAAATATTATTACAGAAAATTAATAAATTAGAATAAAAGTAATCATAGGCATATTGAAATATTTCTTCATACACCGCCTTTTGTTGGGAAAAATAACTGTGGATTTTTAACTATGAATGTGCCAATCAAGTATACTGCCGACCTGGTAAGCAGTTACCGTAGCTATGTATTCGTGTCTGATCTCCTTTTATATCATAAAACATACCTCATGTCTTTGGACATTCAACACATTGGCCGAGTCCTACGGTAAGCTCAATATTAAGGTTTAATGTTTTGGGTCCTAACCGGCGATATATAAAATATAACATCACAATAGAAGCCTGATCAGATATTTGCAAGCACCTTGGCCGTTTCGATATCTAGGTATTGAACCTCTGTCCAATAAGCGATTGCAATAATAATCGGAATGGCTCAAAAATATCTGAACATGCATTCTTACGTCGCAACAATAGATGCCTGCTCAGATAATTATGAGCACCCTGATCGCCCGGATATATCTGGCGACTGTACCTCTGACGGCTTACCACGTACTTACAATAGACGTGCTGCTTCTTTATTGCACTTGTGATTTCGTAGGTAAGTATGACAGCGACGCAACACGTGGTCCGCAGTAGATCCTCTCATAAGACATTGCAATAATCATCGGTATACTTACACAACCTCAGATCTACCGACTGAATTCATGGAAATGTCAGCTTTGTTTCATTTTGCATACGGATGTTTTTCCCATCAAGTAACTATTGCAGATATAAGGTTATGTAAGCTTTAGCGGCTTACCTATCCAGTGCCTTGTTCGTTTTAACGATGATGATAATCAACAAGATCATCGAGCGAATGACAAATTGGACTCGAAACCGAGGAAGCAACTGTGGGATATCTGCTCAAATATCTTTCAACGTTCGAAGATTGATATAGCTATGATCGCATAAACCATTGATATGTATCAATAGATCACTCACAGTCACTGGACTAACACTGAAGCTATACTAATAGCTTTATAAAAGTATATCAAGGTTTGTCAAATCTTTTAGATTATTTGGCTTGTATACATACATACATCATCAGCCTATGATAGTCCACTGCTGGACGTAGGCCTCTCCTACTAACTATGCGTATAGACACATTAGGAGGTAAATGCCCATAATCGCCACGCTGGGCAAGCGGATTGGCGATCGCAGTAATGTGTCCCCTATGATGACGTTGCTGCCCGTCATCAATCTTTTATCAAATAATGGTTAGTGTCACTTCAATCCCTTAGTCGACTCTTACGACACCCGCAGGAGGAGTTGGGGTGGTGACAAATGTATTCTTACTGCCGTCACCACACGGCATATTTGGCTTGTATAAGACGTTTCAATAATGCCTTTGTCAAAAATAAAAATCATCAGCTTATCATAGTCGACTTGTAATCATTGCGGTATCGCTAAAATATTCCATTAACAACAACAACTTAAACAAATTGGCGTCTTTTTAATTATAATTAGAAGCATGTGTGAGTGCCCTACTTCTGAGCAAAGGCTGCCCATTTTCTCTACTTTGCTCCATGCTGAGCTGTCTCAGGCCACTCTTCTAAAAAGGAGTCCATAATGCTATTCAGTTTAGGTCCTATTCTGAATCGCTATGGTCCTAGAATAACTATCAAAAACTGACAAGCAGAACCTAAACTGAGTCGCATTAGGAGATGATGGTAGCTCTCCAGCTCGTCTCGCTATCGACGAGGTCTGATGTGACTTCAATTGGATGTGACGTCTATTTTTAAATAAATCTGTGGCATAAACAAATGATAGAAGCAATGGGTTCACCGACCGTACATCAGATCATCATATCTAACCTAACAATAGTAACCTATCCAGTGAATAATAACTCATTGTCTTACTTTTTGTTCAACTAATCACTTTATTGTTTCACTCTTATAATCAATTATTCGATTAGATTTCAAATAAATGACGGCATCGGTCCTATCGAATATCCAACGTCATTCATTAAGAGCGTTTAGATTTATGCTTAAGGGGAGACCAAAGCGAGATGGTGTACAAAAAATATAAAAGAAAGTTTCATTCTTGACTGAGGTAATAGAAAATTACGCTTATCTGTCGTGAAATATTAACAGTCAAGAAAATTCAGTAGTAATGTAACAAATCAGACAATCCATCTGACATTGAAATACATACCTACCTACTTATACCTAATATCGGTGAGTTCTGTTACTACTGAATTGGTATATATAAATAAAGAACAATAATTTTGCAATGTCTACTGATATGAGGGAATCGAACACTTATTTTACTTCACAACGAAGCAATCTTCACAGAATTAATAATAGAATTTTCATAAAATCAGTTCAATCAAAGTTTTATGATGCCAGTGGCCTATCCCA
>JALPQI010008239.1:0-41068 GCA_025490895.1 Thaumatotibia leucotreta
ACCTCTCCCGGATGCAGCCGCTGTCTTTCAAACATACCACGAAGGATGTCCAATGTTTCGACATACGGTACATTTGTAAATAAACTGTCTACATCCAACGAAAGAAGGATAGCATTCTCAGGCAAGTTAATACCCTTGATCCTCTCTACTAGATCTAAACTATTCTTTAAACAAAACTTAGGCCGAAATTGGGATTTATCTCTAATAATGCAATTCAATCTCTTTGCTAAATTATAAGTTGGTGCACCCAAGTATGACACCACCGGACGAATCGGAATATTGTCTTTATGAATCTTTGGAAGACCATAAAGAACAGGAGCTCGTGGATTCATGGGGATAACCATATTCTTCTCATGCTCGGTTTCAAAGACAAACGAAGAATCCTTAACCGCATGCCTAAGATCTTTCTGGAACGCTGGAGTTGGGTCTTTCCGTAAGATAGAAAAGCCATCACCTTGGATAATATCTAATACTTTCTGATTGTATTGACCCCGCTCCATGATCACAATGCAATTGCCTTTGTCTGCCTTTGAAACCACTAGATCATTATCTTGCACCTTTTGTTGTATAGATCTTAATAACAACATATTAGATCGCACCCCCGCATCCTCTACCAGACCAGCACCCTTAATAACATTAGCTACCATGGTTTTTGTGTCTACCTCACCACGCCCCCGAACTATAGCAACCTCGGCATCCACAGCCAAATTTTCAAGAACTCCTTGTTTTAGCTTAGGCTGGAAGTTATATTTCAATCCCTTCTCCAAAAGACCTACTTCATTTCCCGAAAATTCGACTGTAGTGAGGTTCTTCATGCGAGGGTGGAACTGGTGATGAGTTGGTGGTACTATTTCACCTCTGCCTAAGGAAGAATTAGAAGCTGCTGTTAATCTGTGCAATTTGTTAAGCTGTGCAATATACATCTCGTGAGCAAGTTCTGACGCGAAGTATCTGGCCTTTTGGTCAAGAATATCAAACTCGAGATTATGCAGCTTAAATGAAAGTTCGGAATATAGAACCTTAAGATGCAATTTTAAATTGTCTCTAACTGTAAACCAATGGCGAGATTCTTCGTTGAGCCAGACCTTTTGAGCCTTATTAATTGCCAACCTTGCCGACCTGCTAGTACTACTACAACGGAAATGGATGTAATTAGGTACAACATTCAGCTGCTTACATCGCTGGTTAAACCAAACATTCTGGACAGCTGCACGATGCTGTTTCGTTAATTTGACATAAAGTCGTGCCTGCTCAGCCACGCTAGCTGTTTTTAAGTAATTAATTGAATCAGGCGTTACTTTGCGGAAGTCCATATTCAAGGATGAACAATATTGCTTTGCTCTTCCGCGATACAGAATGTGTAGCTAATTAGTGTAACCCGCTATAATTACTTGCGTATTTTTTGCATGCAATTAATTTTCCCACCCTCCCGCCGCAAAAATAAATACGCAAATAACTATAACAAACCACCACCAATAACACTATACTCGACACGTGTTTCGCCTCTCTACGAGGCATCATCAGGAGTTGACGATGTTGTCGGTCTGGTGTCCGGCAACAGAATGAGCTGTCCTGTCTGGTCGGCCATATTTATAACCTCACCCTGACCCCGCCCCCTACCCCCTTCTCCCCCCCTGGCAACGGAAAAAATTCGTAATAACGGCGATGACGCAACATTCAGCTGCTCGTTAATAATTACACCTCTACCGTTGTACCTAACTATTTCCAATTGTTCCAGAACGTTCAAACGTAAACCTTTATCACAAACGTGCAGAACATTAAAAGAGTGGTCCTCAGATAAACTATGGCCACTCTCTATCAAATGCTTCGCGAAATTTGAACGTTCTGGATGGTTATGCCTATAAGATGTAACATGCTCCTTATACCTTGTGTTAAAATTACGGCCCGTTTGCCCCACGTACACCTTATTACAATCATCACAAGTTAGCTTATACACACCAGACTTCTTGCCCGTCTCAATTTGATCTTTGCCGTTACAAAGTTTTGAATGTAACGTATTGTTTGTCTTAAAAGCAACATTAATATTATTAGACTTCAAAACTTTGTAAATATCATCTGATAGTTTGCCAACATACGTAATGCTTGCCTGAAATTTCTTGGTGGGTTTTGCGGCGGGAGGGTGGGAAAATTAATTGCATGCAAAAAATACGCAAGTAATTATAGCGGGTTACACTAATTAGCTACACATTCTGTATCGCGGAAGAGCAAAGCAATATTGTTCATCCTTGAATATGGACTTCCGCAAAGTAACGCCTGATTCAATTAATTACTTAAAAACAGCTAGCGTGGCTGAGCAGGCACGACTTTATGTCAAATTAACGAAACAGCATCGTGCAGCTGTCCAGAATGTTTGGTTTAACCAGCGATGTAAGCAGCTGAATGTTGTACCTAATTACATCCATTTCCGTTGTAGTAGTACTAGCAGGTCGGCAAGGTTGGCAATTAATAAGGCTCAAAAGGTCTGGCTCAACGAAGAATCTCGCCATTGGTTTACAGTTAGAGACAATTTAAAATTGCATCTTAAGGTTCTATATTCCGAACTTTCATTTAAGCTGCATAATCTCGAGTTTGATATTCTTGACCAAAAGGCCAGATACTTCGCGTCAGAACTTGCTCACGAGATGTATATTGCACAGCTTAACAAATTGCACAGATTAACAGCAGCTTCTAATTCTTCCTTAGGCAGAGGTGAAATAGTACCACCAACTCATCACCAGTTCCACCCTCGCATGAAGAACCTCACTACAGTCGAATTTTCGGGAAATGAAGTAGGTCTTTTGGAGAAGGGATTGAAATATAACTTCCAGCCTAAGCTAAAACAAGGAGTTCTTGAAAATTTGGCTGTGGATGCCGAGGTTGCTATAGTTCGGGGGCGTGGTGAGGTAGACACAAAAACCATGGTAGCTAATGTTATTAAGGGTGCTGGTCTGGTAGAGGATGCGGGGGTGCGATCTAATATGTTGTTATTAAGATCTATACAACAAAAGGTGCAAGATAATGATCTAGTGGTTTCAAAGGCAGACAAAGGCAATTGCATTGTGATCATGGAGCGGGGTCAATACAATCAGAAAGTATTAGATATTATCCAAGGTGATGGCTTTTCTATCTTACGGAAAGACCCAACTCCAGCGTTCCAGAAAGATCTTAGGCATGCGGTTAAGGATTCTTCGTTTGTCTTTGAAACCGAGCATGAGAAGAATATGGTTATCCCCATGAATCCACGAGCTCCTGTTCTTTATGGTCTTCCAAAGATTCATAAAGACAATATTCCGATTCGTCCGGTGGTGTCATACTTGGGTGCACCAACTTATAATTTAGCAAAGAGATTGAATTGCATTATTAGAGATAAATCCCAATTTCGGCCTAAGTTTTGTTTAAAGAATAGTTTAGATCTAGTAGAGAGGATCAAGGGTATTAACTTGCCTGAGAATGCTATCCTTCTTTCGTTGGATGTAGACAGTTTATTTACAAATGTACCGTATGTCGAAACA
This sequence comes from Thaumatotibia leucotreta, assembly GCA_025490895.1. NCBI lineage: Eukaryota > Metazoa > Arthropoda > Insecta > Lepidoptera > Tortricidae > Thaumatotibia > Thaumatotibia leucotreta. The sequence continues at coordinate 3,513 of JALPQI010008239.1, forward strand.
TTGGACATCCTTCGTGGTATGTTTGAAAGACAGCGGCTGCATCCGGGAGAGGTGGATGAATTATTGCAACTCACTGCTATTTGTATGAAACAAAATTATTTTAGATTTGGGGGTCAATATTACCTGCAAAATGATGGTTTGGCTATGGGTTCACCATTGAGTCCTTTAATGGCTGATATTTTTATGGATGACTTTGAAAACCAGCATATTGTAGGTAATAGGGATATTTTGTATTATTTTAGGTACGTGGATGATTTAATTATTTGTTGGACGGGCAGTGTGACACAGCTGGATGCATTTTTTACTGAGGTTAATAACAAGCACCCGAAAATTAAGTTTAAGAAAGAATTAGAGCAAGACAGTTCACTTAATTTCCTGGACTTGACGATCACAAGGGTTAATAACAGACACGATTTCCGAATTTTCCGTAAGCCTACACAGACTGACGCAGTTATACCAGCGTCTTCTATACATCCGTGGCAACATAAGTTAGCGGCTTTTCATTGTTATGTGCATAGATTGTTGACTGTGCCTCTTTCTGATGACCATTATCAACTAGAATTGAATAACATCTATCACTTGGCGGTTTCTAACGGCTACGATAAGTCAGTTGTGGATGGTATAATCAGAAAGAAACAGAATGGCATGATCAATAATATGTTGTATGCTGCACGGCCGTCTGAACCCACCAAGAAATTTCAGGCAAGCATTACGTATGTTGGCAAACTATCAGATGATATTTACAAAGTTTTGAAGTCTAATAATATTAATGTTGCTTTTAAGACAAACAATACGTTACATTCAAAACTTTGTAACGGCAAAGATCAAATTGAGACGGGCAAGAAGTCTGGTGTGTATAAGCTAACTTGTGATGATTGTAATAAGGTGTACGTGGGGCAAACGGGCCGTAATTTTAACACAAGGTATAAGGAGCATGTTACATCTTATAGGCATAACCATCCAGAACGTTCAAATTTCGCGAAGCATTTGATAGAGAGTGGCCATAGTTTATCTGAGGACCACTCTTTTAATGTTCTGCACGTTTGTGATAAAGGTTTACGTTTGAACGTTCTGGAACAATTGGAAATAGTTAGGTACAACGGTAGAGGTGTAATTATTAACGAGCAGCTGAATGTTGCGTCATCGCCGTTATTACGAATTTTTTCCGTTGCCAGGGGGGGAGAAGGGGGTAGGGGGCGGGGTCAGGGTGAGGTTATAAATATGGCCGACCAGACAGGACAGCTCATTCTGTTGCCGGACACCAGACCGACAACATCGTCAACTCCTGATGATGCCTCGTAGAGAGGCGAAACACGTGTCGAGTATAGTGTTATTGGTGGTGGTTTGTTATAGTTATTTGCGTATTTATTTTTGCGGCGGGAGGGTGGGAAAATTAATTGCATGCAAAAAATACGCAAGTAATTATAGCGGGTTACACTAATTAGCTACACATTCTGTATCGCGGAAGAGCAAAGCAATATTGTTCATCCTTGAATATGGACTTCCGCAAAGTAACGCCTGATTCAATTAATTACTTAAAAACAGCTAGCGTGGCTGAGCAGGCACGACTTTATGTCAAATTAACGAAACAGCATCGTGCAGCTGTCCAGAATGTTTGGTTTAACCAGCGATGTAAGCAGCTGAATGTTGTACCTAATTACATCCATTTCCGTTGTAGTAGTACTAGCAGGTCGGCAAGGTTGGCAATTAATAAGGCTCAAAAGGTCTGGCTCAACGAAGAATCTCGCCATTGGTTTACAGTTAGAGACAATTTAAAATTGCATCTTAAGGTTCTATATTCCGAACTTTCATTTAAGCTGCATAATCTCGAGTTTGATATTCTTGACCAAAAGGCCAGATACTTCGCGTCAGAACTTGCTCACGAGATGTATATTGCACAGCTTAACAAATTGCACAGATTAACAGCAGCTTCTAATTCTTCCTTAGGCAGAGGTGAAATAGTACCACCAACTCATCACCAGTTCCACCCTCGCATGAAGAACCTCACTACAGTCGAATTTTCGGGAAATGAAGTAGGTCTTTTGGAGAAGGGATTGAAATATAACTTCCAGCCTAAGCTAAAACAAGGAGTTCTTGAAAATTTGGCTGTGGATGCCGAGGTTGCTATAGTTCGGGGGCGTGGTGAGGTAGACACAAAAACCATGGTAGCTAATGTTATTAAGGGTGCTGGTCTGGTAGAGGATGCGGGGGTGCGATCTAATATGTTGTTATTAAGATCTATACAACAAAAGGTGCAAGATAATGATCTAGTGGTTTCAAAGGCAGACAAAGGCAATTGCATTGTGATCATGGAGCGGGGTCAATACAATCAGAAAGTATTAGATATTATCCAAGGTGATGGCTTTTCTATCTTACGGAAAGACCCAACTCCAGCGTTCCAGAAAGATCTTAGGCATGCGGTTAAGGATTCTTCGTTTGTCTTTGAAACCGAGCATGAGAAGAATATGGTTATCCCCATGAATCCACGAGCTCCTGTTCTTTATGGTCTTCCAAAGATTCATAAAGACAATATTCCGATTCGTCCGGTGGTGTCATACTTGGGTGCACCAACTTATAATTTAGCAAAGAGATTGAATTGCATTATTAGAGATAAATCCCAATTTCGGCCTAAGTTTTGTTTAAAGAATAGTTTAGATCTAGTAGAGAGGATCAAGGGTATTAACTTGCCTGAGAATGCTATCCTTCTTTCGTTGGATGTAGACAGTTTATTTACAAATGTACCGTATGTCGAAACATTGGACATCCTTCGTGGTATGTTTGAAAGACAGCGGCTGCATCCGGGAGAGGTGGATGAATTATTGCAACTCACTGCTATTTGTATGAAACAAAATTATTTTAGATTTGGGGGTCAATATTACCTGCAAAATGATGGTTTGGCTATGGGTTCACCATTGAGTCCTTTAATGGCTGATATTTTTATGGATGACTTTGAAAACCAGCATATTGTAGGTAATAGGGATATTTTGTATTATTTTAGGTACGTGGATGATTTAATTATTTGTTGGACGGGCAGTGTGACACAGCTGGATGCATTTTTTACTGAGGTTAATAACAAGCACCCGAAAATTAAGTTTAAGAAAGAATTAGAGCAAGACAATTCACTTAATTTCCTGGACTTGACGATCACAAGGGTTAATAACAGACACGATTTCCGAATTTTCCGTAAGCCTACACAGACTGACGCAGTTATACCAGCGTCTTCTATACATCCGTGGCAACATAAGTTAGCGGCTTTTCATTGTTATGTGCATAGATTGTTGACTGTGCCTCTTTCTGATGACCATTATCAACTAGAATTGAATAACATCTATCACTTGGCGGTTTCTAACGGCTACGATAAGTCAGTTGTGGATGGTATAATCAGAAAGAAACAGAATGGCATGATCAATAATATGTTGTATGCTGCACGGCCGTCTGAACCCACCAAGAAATTTCAGGCAAGCATTACGTATGTTGGCAAACTATCAGATGATATTTACAAAGTTTTGAAGTCTAATAATATTAATGTTGCTTTTAAGACAAACAATACGTTACATTCAAAACTTTGTAACGGCAAAGATCAAATTGAGACGGGCAAGAAGTCTGGTGTGTATAAGCTAACTTGTGATGATTGTAATAAGGTGTACGTGGGGCAAACGGGCCGTAATTTTAACACAAGGTATAAGGAGCATGTTACATCTTATAGGCATAACCATCCAGAACGTTCAAATTTCGCGAAGCATTTGATAGAGAGTGGCCATAGTTTATCTGAGGACCACTCTTTTAATGTTCTGCACGTTTGTGATAAAGGTTTACGTTTGAACGTTCTGGAACAATTGGAAATAGTTAGGTACAACGGTAGAGGTGTAATTATTAACGAGCAGCTGAATGTTGCGTCATCGCCGTTATTACGAATTTTTTCCGTTGCCAGGGGGGGAGAAGGGGGTAGGGGGCGGGGTCAGGGTGAGGTTATAAATATGGCCGACCAGACAGGACAGCTCATTCTGTTGCCGGACACCAGACCGACAACATCGTCAACTCCTGATGATGCCTCGTAGAGAGGCGAAACACGTGTCGAGTATAGTGTTATTGGTGGTGGTTTGTTATAGTTATTTGCGTATTTATTTTTGCGGCGGGAGGGTGGGAAAATTAATTGCATGCAAAAAATACGCAAGTAATTATAGCGGGTTACACTAATTAGCTACACATTCTGTATCGCGGAAGAGCAAAGCAATATTGTTCATCCTTGAATATGGACTTCCGCAAAGTAACGCCTGATTCAATTAATTACTTAAAAACAGCTAGCGTGGCTGAGCAGGCACGACTTTATGTCAAATTAACGAAACAGCATCGTGCAGCTGTCCAGAATGTTTGGTTTAACCAGCGATGTAAGCAGCTGAATGTTGTACCTAATTACATCCATTTCCGTTGTGGTAGTACTAGCAGGTCGGCAAGGTTGGCAATTAATAAGGCTCAAAAGGTCTGGCTCAACGAAGAATCTCGCCATTGGTTTACAGTTAGAGACAATTTAAAATTGCATCTTAAGGTTCTATATTCCGAACTTTCATTTAAGCTGCATAATCTCGAGTTTGATATTCTTGACCAAAAGGCCAGATACTTCGCGTCAGAACTTGCTCACGAGATGTATATTGCACAGCTTAACAAATTGCACAGATTAACAGCAGCTTCTAATTCTTCCTTAGGCAGAGGTGAAATAGTACCACCAACTCATCACCAGTTCCACCCTCGCATGAAGAACCTCACTACAGTCGAATTTTCGGGAAATGAAGTAGGTCTTTTGGAGAAGGGATTGAAATATAACTTCCAGCCTAAGCTAAAACAAGGAGTTCTTGAAAATTTGGCTGTGGATGCCGAGGTTGCTATAGTTCGGGGGCGTGGTGAGGTAGACACAAAAACCATGGTAGCTAATGTTATTAAGGGTGCTGGTCTGGTAGAGGATGCGGGGGTGCGATCTAATATGTTGTTATTAAGATCTATACAACAAAAGGTGCAAGATAATGATCTAGTGGTTTCAAAGGCAGACAAAGGCAATTGCATTGTGATCATGGAGCGGGGTCAATACAATCAGAAAGTATTAGATATTATCCAAGGTGATGGCTTTTCTATCTTACGGAAAGACCCAACTCCAGCGTTCCAGAAAGATCTTAGGCATGCGGTTAAGGATTCTTCGTTTGTCTTTGAAACCGAGCATGAGAAGAATATGGTTATCCCCATGAATCCACGAGCTCCTGTTCTTTATGGTCTTCCAAAGATTCATAAAGACAATATTCCGATTCGTCCGGTGGTGTCATACTTGGGTGCACCAACTTATAATTTAGCAAAGAGATTGAATTGCATTATTAGAGATAAATCCCAATTTCGGCCTAAGTTTTGTTTAAAGAATAGTTTAGATCTAGTAGAGAGGATCAAGGGTATTAACTTGCCTGAGAATGCTATCCTTCTTTCGTTGGATGTAGACAGTTTATTTACAAATGTACCGTATGTCGAAACATTGGACATCCTTCGTGGTATGTTTGAAAGACAGCGGCTGCATCCGGGAGAGGTGGATGAATTATTGCAACTCACTGCTATTTGTATGAAACAAAATTATTTTAGATTTGGGGGTCAATATTACCTGCAAAATGATGGTTTGGCTATGGGTTCACCATTGAGTCCTTTAATGGCTGATATTTTTATGGATGACTTTGAAAACCAGCATATTGTAGGTAATAGGGATATTTTGTATTATTTTAGGTACGTGGATGATTTAATTATTTGTTGGACGGGCAGTGTGACACAGCTGGATGCATTTTTTACTGAGGTTAATAACAAGCACCCGAAAATTAAGTTTAAGAAAGAATTAGAGCAAGACAATTCACTTAATTTCCTGGACTTGACGATCACAAGGGTTAATAACAGACACGATTTCCGAATTTTCCGTAAGCCTACACAGACTGACGCAGTTATACCAGCGTCTTCTATACATCCGTGGCAACATAAGTTAGCGGCTTTTCATTGTTATGTGCATAGATTGTTGACTGTGCCTCTTTCTGATGACCATTATCAACTAGAATTGAATAACATCTATCACTTGGCGGTTTCTAACGGCTACGATAAGTCAGTTGTGGATGGTATAATCAGAAAGAAACAGAATGGCATGATCAATAATATGTTGTATGCTGCACGGCCGTCTGAACCCACCAAGAAATTTCAGGCAAGCATTACGTATGTTGGCAAACTATCAGATGATATTTACAAAGTTTTGAAGTCTAATAATATTAATGTTGCTTTTAAGACAAACAATACGTTACATTCAAAACTTTGTAACGGCAAAGATCAAATTGAGACGGGCAAGAAGTCTGGTGTGTATAAGCTAACTTGTGATGATTGTAATAAGGTGTACGTGGGGCAAACGGGCCGTAATTTTAACACAAGGTATAAGGAGCATGTTACATCTTATAGGCATAACCATCCAGAACGTTCAAATTTCGCGAAGCATTTGATAGAGAGTGGCCATAGTTTATCTGAGGACCACTCTTTTAATGTTCTGCACGTTTGTGATAAAGGTTTACGTTTGAACGTTCTGGAACAATTGGAAATAGTTAGGTACAACGGTAGAGGTGTAATTATTAACGAGCAGCTGAATGTTGCGTCATCGCCGTTATTACGAATTTTTTCCGTTGCCAGGGGGGGAGAAGGGGGTAGGGGGCGGGGTCAGGGTGAGGTTATAAATATGGCCGACCAGACAGGACAGCTCATTCTGTTGCCGGACACCAGACCGACAACATCGTCAACTCCTGATGATGCCTCGTAGAGAGGCGAAACACGTGTCGAGTATAGTGTTATTGGTGGTGGTTTGTTATAGTTATTTGCGTATTTATTTTTGCGGCGGGAGGGTGGGAAAATTAATTGCATGCAAAAAATACGCAAGTAATTATAGCGGGTTACACTAATTAGCTACACATTCTGTATCGCGGAAGAGCAAAGCAATATTGTTCATCCTTGAATATGGACTTCCGCAAAGTAACGCCTGATTCAATTAATGGTCTCATTTTAATCCGATCACGCAGAGAGACTCCTAGCATAGCCCTCTCCATTGCCCTTTGGGTGACTTTGAGCCTTCTTATGAGGCCCATTGTAAGCGGCCACGTTTCAGTACCGTATGTCATCACTGGCAACACACACTGATTAAAGACTTTCGTCTTCAAACACTGCGGAATATTGGACGAAAATATGTGTCGTAGCTTCCCGAACGCTGCCCAACCGAGTCGGATTCGACGATTGACCTCTTTCTCGAAGTTGGACCTACCTAACTGGATAGTTTGTCCTAGGTATATATATTCGTCTACAACTTCGAGTGTAAAGTCTCCGATTATTACGGGAGTTGGTGCTACATGGGAATTTGACATGATTTTCGTCTTATCCATGTTCATCCTAAGACCAACTCGCTCGGAGGCTTTACTGAGGTCAACGAGCATAGTACCCAAGTCCTCCAAGGTCTCAGCCAAGACTACTATATCGTCAGCGAATCGAAGGTGAGTGAGGTACTCGCCGTTTATGTTGATACCCAGCCTTCTCCAGTCCAGAGTCTTAAAGACATCCTCCAGTGCAGCGGTAAACAGCTTAGGGGAGATGACATCTCCCTGCCTAACTCCCCGCTGCAGCAGAATAGGCTTCGAGCTCTGGTCTTGGAGTCGGACTGACATTGTGGCGCTCTCGTACAAACACTTCAACACCTCGATATAGCGGTAGTCGACTTGGCACCGTTGGAGAGACTGTAGTACTGCCCATGTTTCGATCGAATCGAAGGCTTTCTCGTAGTCCACAAACGCTAAACAGAGGGGCAGGTTATATTCTTCGGTCTTCTGTATAACCTGGCGAAGCGTATGGATGTGGTCTACGGTACTAAAGCCTCTTCGGAAACCGGCTTGTTCGGGAGGCTGGAAGTCATCAAGCCTGCGTGCAAGACGATTCGTAATGACTCTTGAAAACAGCTTATAGACATGGCTCAGAAGTGAGATGGGTCGGTAGTTCTTCAATAAAGCGTTGTCACCTTTTTTGAAGAACAGTACCACCACACCTCTGTTCCATGCCTTTGGCGTTCTCCCTTCCAGTAAGACGGAATTGAACAACTTCTGAAGGGCCGTAAGGATCGGTTTACCACCCGCCTTCAGAAGCTCAGCTGTAATTCCGTCCTCCCCAGGCGCCTTGCTATTTTTGAGCTGTTCAAGAGCCATTCTAATCTCGCACAGGCTGATGTCCGGGATGTCTTCTGTATAGTGTCGGGTCAGTCTAGCTCTGAGGTCTTCCGCTAGATCAACTTCGGGTCTGCTAGTTGACGTGTACAGCTGTCCATAAAAAACCCTCTATCTCACTCAGCAGCTCAGATCTGGATGTGACGATTCTACCATCCTCAGTCTTTAATTTGGCGAGCTGGCTTTGCCCAACAGACAGATTCCTTGCAAAAACTTTAGAGCCCTTGTTCCGCTCGATGGCTTCTTCTATACACTTGGTACGGAATTGGCGCATATCGCGTTTGAGGGACTTAGAGATCTGTCTGTTGAGCTGCCGGTATAAAGTCGCATCAACTGAGGATTGTAGAACCAGTTCACTCCTTTTTTCCATTAGCTTCTGAGTGGAGTCGGAGAGCTTTCTGGTCTTATTTGTCCGCTGGGCCTTAAAAAACTTAGACCCAGCTCTATGGACAGCTTCCACAAACCCGTCGTTGAATACGTCCACGTCATCGCCTAGGCAATCGAAACGGTTTTGGAGTTCCAGCTGAAAGCTCTCGGGGTTTTGGAGATGGAGTGCAGGACGGAGCGTAGACTTCATCAGTCGCGAGCGTTCTAGCTTAGGACATATATTCAACGTGCCTCTTACCAGGCGGTGATCGCTACCGGTTTTAACCGTACTGATCACAGAAACATCGTTGAATATATGTCTCTTCGTCGACATGATGAAGTCGATCTCGTTTTTAGTTGCACCGTCGGGACTCATCCAAGTCCATTTTCTGTGCTCGCGTTTCTTAAAGAAGGAGTTCATCATGTAGAGTCCCTCCTTCTCCAAGAAACCAGCCAGCAGATGGCCCCGGTGGTTCCGACGTCCAATCCCAAATTGCCCCACCCTCAGTTCGTCACCATCTCTCTTGCCCAGTTTCGCGTTGAAGTCCCCCATAACAACGGTGAAGTAGGTTCTGGAGCTATGCATGGCTTCTGAGATATCATCATACATAGCCTCCACCTCGTCGTCGGAGTGTGTCGAAGTCGGCGCGTACACCTGTATGACCTTCAGCGAGTATCTCTCAGATACTCTGAGTATAAGGTACGCCACCCTAGCCGACACACTCTCGATCTTCACCACGTTGTTTACGAGGGACTTGTGGACGATGAACCCGACACCTCCCTGGGACTGTTGGTCGCCCTCCCGGAAATAGAGCAAGTTGCCGGACTTTAGGATTATCGTGTCCTCGCCCTCTCTTCGGACTTCTGACAATCCCACAATGTCCCAACGCAACTTGCTCAATCCTTCCTCCAGTTCCACTAACTTTTCGTCGGTCCGCAGTGTACGTGTGTTGTATGTTGCCAGGGCCAGAGGTCGTCGGTGGTGGTAGCCGGATCTTCGCCGGAGATTCTTAGCACCCCTGACCCCGCTAGCACCCTGGCCGCTACCATAACCAGGGCACCGGGGGTCGCCGGAACCTCGGGGCCGCGGCCTTGTTTGTATCATCATCAGGGGGGCCTTGTTTGTATCAGCATCATGCTTAATGTCCCTACAGTATATTGTATTCAGTGGGCTGACGATTTGTCATTACCCCATTTTCCGTTGCTGGAGCTGTAATGTCCCAGCTGCATTTCCCCTATAACTTCCTTCAGGCCTCCTTTTTTCCTTCTGAACTGTAGGACATCCCTAAGGTTGACAACCCTGAGTTTTTTTTCTCCAACCTATCCCTGCCAAACACATTATGTCTTGGGACCAAAGATTTTTGTTCTTAGTCCTGTAGACTTGTGATGGTCCTATGTTTATTAATTGTCATTAATGCCATTACATTAACCCATCGTCTGTGGTTGCTAAGGATCAGTACAATGGATTTTGAATTCTAATTAGGAATTGATTTGATTTCAATATCTATTGTAGGGATCCTTATCAAACACAGACGAAGGGTTAAACACCATACCATTACAGTTGTAAGCAACATGTAACACAATAGACAGTATAAATTGGTGCATTGGTGATGTGAAGAACTTGATAACTTGAGATGAAAAGTAGAAGATATTTAACTTTTTTCATTATTGCATTTATTGTTCGGGAAATATTATTTGACCGACTGTTATCTTACTTACGACCTTTTGTTTTGCATTAACACTTACTAGACAATCAGCAGTCTGGCACTTTTCTATTGTTAATGATGCAAAACAAAAGGTCGTAAGTAAGATTTGAGTCGGTCGAATAATATTTCCCGAACTATACCATAATATCTCGAGTTATCAAGTTCTTCACGCCTTGCACCGAAATAACACTATCATAAGATTCACAAGGTACCTGTGAAATAGAATAAATTGACCAAAACATTTCAATATTATGTAACTACAATTTAATATGAAATAAAACTATGAAAACGGATAAACTCGCGTATATTAACTAATTTTAACTTCATTCCGACGTTTCGAACACTTTACAGGGTTCGTGGTCTGCGGATGACTGACAATGGAGGAAATTTGATAGATCTACCTCCATCAAAATAAGAAAGATAAGTACAAAACTACCCACCAAAGAAAAATTACTAAACCACAGACAATAAATTTTAAGGGTGGATGTACATACAAAATTTGCAAATTAAGCTAGTTATTCATTACAAATATTTTCAGAATGAAGACAAGAGACAAAATAAATAATCTACGCCGGTTCTATCCCTACGCCACTGCCTGAGAAGTATTTCCTTCCTTTGTATGATTGTATTGTTAGGAAGGTATCCCAAAATTGGGACCGGCAAGAAACTCAGCGGGACAACTCTTTTCAAAAAACATTTGTAGTACATCTTAAGATCATCATGCATTAAACCAAAACATACAATTTTGATTAATAAAGAAAATTTAAAATAATTTTGAAAAAATGTTGCCAGTACTAAAAAGGGGGGGGAATGGTCACCACCGCCAAATACATCAGCCTCACGGTTTATGTCTAGACTGTTCCTTTATCAGATGAACAACTGCATCCCAAGCTGGTGGTAGAGACAAGCTTCTTTCCATTCTATTAAAGTTTGGATATTTCATTATCTCAATAGCCTCACGCAACATTCTAGGCATGTTTCTCTTCTCCTTAACGAGAACCAAAGGCTTGTCAAACTTAATAGAATGATTCGGTCCATCACTGACATGCTCCCAAACCGCAGACTGTTGTCGACGGTGCTTGACATCGGCTATGTGTTCCTTCACCCTAGTAGTGATATTCCTCTTTGTCTGCCCAACATATGAAAGCCCACATTCACAGTCCAGCTTATACACTCCTGCATTCAGTAAGGGCGTGCTATACTTAACAGGCCTCAGAAACTGCGACATCTTCTTCATTGGCTTAAAATAGGTTTTAATAGAAGCACGTTTCAAGATGCGGCTGATCCTGTCTGTAACCCCTCCAACAAAAGGCAGAACGGCTGGCCTGCGCTCAACAGTGGGAATCTTCATACGAGTCTTCTGATCGGCTCGAGGGATCTTCAGGTTGTTTGCCCGAAGTGCCTGCCTAGCATGCCGAAGCTCCGCAGCTAGATGCCGATCATCGCATATCTTTTGGGCTCTCTGAAACAAAGATTTGCCTACAGTAGCTAGTTGGCTGGGATGGTGGTGGGAATTGCCATTTAAATACCTATCAGTGTGAGTAGGTTTCCTATATACAGTGTGACCCAAAGTTTTATCCGGATTTCTTATAACCAAAACATCTAAGAAAGATCAGAGACCAGAAGAGAGAGATCAGAAGACTCGTATGAAGATTCCCACTGTTGAGCGCAGGCCAGCCGTTCTGCCTTTTGTTGGAGGGGTTACAGACAGGATCAGCCGCATCTTGAAACGTGCTTCTATTAAAACCTATTTTAAGCCAATGAAGAAGATGTCGCAGTTTCTGAGGCCTGTTAAGTATAGCACGCCCTTACTGAATGCAGGAGTGTATAAGCTGGACTGTGAATGTGGGCTTTCATATGTTGGGCAGACAAAGATTGTAACGTATCGACATCAATTGAAGATAATTCTTTGCTTTCATTCTTTTTGCAGGCGTTCGATTTAAAATATCATGACGTCGCCGCGTACCACGTGACCTACAATTGTACGTCAGTGTTTTCATTCAGGATACTATGGAATTAAACAGAGCGGGTAGAATTTCAACCAATGAGATTCGAGCTAGTTTGTTGTTAGCCAATGGTAAAAGATGTTCAGTATGAGGTGATTCAAAGACGTCGAATGAACGAACAATTGAGGGATTGAGAATGAGAGTTGAGAGAATCTGACTTAAGGGAGTGTAACGAGGATTCGAGGCTTTTCGTCGGCAGAGCGTCGAGTCGTAAGGAAGTCAGTGAGTTTAGTTCGTAAGGCATATCGTGTCTAGAATTGTTCATAGATATAGCAGGCAGGCTTTACGGCAGCGGAGGCATAGGGCGAGTAACACCATTCCTGGGCGTGATTCGAAGATAGAAATGCAGTACCACCCGGCATTTGGGCGCACAAAGGATGCACCACATGGATATGGTACGTCGCCTCTGGCATACTTTATATTTATAGGAATCGCTTTGTGAATTGTAGAATAATAGGTGCATCGAATCATACGCGATTCCAGCGATATGTTAGAAAGTGGGTAGATTCGGATTCTGTTGAAAATTAAATGGATACGTTGTTCTTTGCAGATGGGCGTGCCCGAATATCTAGTTTCTATTATGCGTGTTCAATTGTGCTAATCGTGTTTATTCATAGTCTAAATATTGAATAGTTATTATTCCGGCATACTTTCGACAATGCTAGAATTACTAAGTAGTAACGAATTGTACTGGTTGATTAGTGACTACTATAAGTTTACGGCAAACCGACACAGGGGCGAACGTAAGTTATTTAATCTTAATTTAATGAATTAGTTTTAGCTTGTAGTTGGGGTCCGGCTTGTGTGGGGGTGTCTGGATACAGGGCCCGTGTCTGGATGGTTTTCATGCAGATTGGATCTTAAATTGCAATCTATGACAGGAATATAATGATAAATCATTGCTTGTGGTCGTGCGTGTGTCCGGTTGATTTAAATTACTTAACTTGCTTTATAATGTTCAGCGTAACGGCAATACGAAGATAATCGAGTGACATTTTAATAACGTAACGTGTTTATCTAAATATTTTCTGTATTAATTATTAGGTTGCCGTATTCTTTGGTCGACAGTAGTAGACCAGTGGAGCGCGCAGCATTGGTTCATGTAGGTTGTATAGATGCGCCACGTGTTAACACGTTCAATGCGGTAGGGGTCTTTCGACCTCTTACAAGGTGTGGTTAGTTACGAGTTAAGCCTATTGCATCAGTGTTCAAATATGATACTTACAAAGTGAATAATTAAATAAACTGTTTTATAATGGTGTTTTGTAAATACTTTGATTCATTAATATTTGATTATTAGATATAGTGTTTCCCTTAAATTTGGTTAGAATTCAGTGCCATTCTACTCCGCTGTGAGCTTGTGGTATTATTTTAGCACACTATTATATTTAATACGTTCACTGCGGTTGGGGGTTGGGGGACTTTCGATCCCTTACAAAGTATGGTTAGTTGTGAGCTAAGGTAATTGCCGCAGCGAAGATGTTAGGATGGCTGCTTTCCGTATTAGATTATAGCTCTCATCATATTGTACAGTGTATAAATGTTGGTAGGTAACTAAATAAATATTTCTCATTTCCGGTTCATGTCCATCGGCGAGAGGCCATATCATCCAGGGATGAAGGGTGTGGAAATGCGGAGTCGACACTACGGGAACTGCTTAGTACCTGCAGTTACATCAGCATCTAATACTTCGTCGGTCGCAAGTGATGCTCAAAGGCGTCCGCCATTTTGTCTTGACAGGACTCCGTTGAACTGGTGTGTTGCTTCTGGTTTATTTAATAGATAGGAAAATCTACCCTCCAAATTAAGTGTGCCATATTGAAAAATAATTCTAAACTTAAAGATATTATATTAATGTTATGGAGAGCGGGCTAGGATCTATTTTAATTGAATACCACTATTTGATGATTTATTGGTTAATTATTTAGAGTTTATACTTATTGGAATAATTATCGATTAAACAGAATATTTCATGGGCAATAATTGCTTGATTAGTTTTAGTATTTAAATTACTCTTTTAGTATTCTTCTATTATTCCGTTCAATTATAATCCGTAATCAAAATTATTTACTTCTTATGAATACCCCTTATAAACATGATCTTTTCTACTTTCCGGTGTTTCGTGCGTACGAGAGAGAGGGCGCCATGTACAGACGACATCACGACGCCGCTACACGCGTGCTTCGTGTTGGGTCGGCCCTGCTACTCCATTCATAAGGGTGCCATATACAGCGTCTGCATCTCGGCGTCACTGCTCGCGTGCTACGTGTTGGGTCTACACTGTTATTCCATACATTATTATCGTCCATTCGAGCGGATATACGTTTCATTTAGAATTAAGGGTATTACAGATTTAACATCTACCGTACGACATATAACTGCAGTTGATATTTTAGTCGTCAATCGTGATTGAGAATCTAATATAATACATAATTATATTGCTGTTTACAAGTTCTAGATTGACAACGCACTGCTATTTAATATCTTATATTTAATGTCATAAATATTGGGCTATGATCAGTGCATCCACTTACTTGATTTATCTAGATGCGGCTCTTTGCTAATGAATCACGCAGTAATTGAAGTCACTAAGTAGAAATAGTTGATCCATCAATAGTATATTAGAAACTATGAATGCGTGATTCATTACAATGATTATAAACTGTATATCACGTGTGCGTTATGGATTTGAGACTCTTATAAAATGATCCAGATTTTAATATTTTAAACTTATTCTAATCATTTAAGTATATATTACCCTACTGTCAATTAAAGTATAATTTGAGCTACTTACATCATATAACGGAACGTATAAATTGCTAAAATTATTATTTTGAATTGGAATTGACCGCGTTTAACAATAAAGTTGTAATTAATGGAATTGGGCTTACGTATCTTTGATAATGTGATTCGTTTAGTTGAGAGATGTGGTTCTAGTAACTATTATGGAAATATTAATATTAAATTTAGTTAAACTCTGCTTACGTCCGGGATCGAGGTTCTCATAAGTCACCTAATTTGTTAGGCGACCACGAGTTTCATGGTAGAACTTCGTCTTTGATCGATGCCCTCGCGTGATCTTTGAAAAGGGTGAAACGCTTGGGCTTGTAATTTATTTACACTCGCGAAATGGACCGCTTGGCTAGAACTATTCTGGCAAGACGTCCAAATAGCATACGATAAGACATCTGTACCCTTGTTTGCTAACATTTGTGGTTAAAGACCCCAATTATATATTTACATACAATCAAATTTTTATACTATATGGGCGAGGCTGCAAGTGCGAAGCTCAACGATCTTACAGACTATTGACTTAGTTGTCTCATGCTTTCGGGCTGGGCTTGCTACCATGGAGCTTGAATAATACTGTGCATTGATGTGCAATTCCCAGTACTATGGTCAAACTTGGTTCTTTCATATGTAATACTACGGTTTCTGAATTGCTTTCTCTAAATGTCAAAGAGGTAATATATACAAGGGGTACCTTTGTAGCCATGCAAACAAGTATAATTCATATTGAACAATAATTCGTTGCTTTTATTAAGTGTTCCAAAGATACACAAATCAATATATTATATACGTATTCTTGCTATCTCAACTAACTGATTCCATTATCATCGTCATTGTCATGCCCACATTGACTCCAGATTACTATAGGACTCTTCTAGAAAGAGTATTATTATTACAAAATTATCACATTCTTATTTTAGTCTCGGAATTTGTATCTTCGGATCTATTCCTAGCGTTTGGATATTCTCAATGCTAGTCTGTTGACTTATCTGAGGGTTTTGCATCGGTTTGCAACTCTAAATACCCAATATGGATAGTATAGAATCGGTCCACGCTGAGACTCGTTCAGACATTACTCTTGTCATGTGTGTGTTCATCAACACAGTATAAAACATAAGCGTAATATAGTTTTAAGTTAGTTTTAAGCGGTTTAGTATTAAGGTACTGATTCATCGTTATTTCTGCCTTCACTTCAGCTTTGCCTCGGCTTGCTGAAGACATAATAATGCTATATCAAACATAATATTTCTGAGTATTCTTATAGAATACTATTACATAAGTGGTTGTCTCATAACGCTATGGGACTTATCTAATCATACGGCTTACATATATATATTACACATTAACGTCTTGAGAGGCATATTGTCATATTCTTATTCTCAAGTCTCTGAATTTGTATCTTCGGATCTTTTCCTAGCGTTCGGATATTCTATACAAGTCCATTGTTATACTCGAGGGTTTTGCATCGGTTTGCAACTCTAAATACCCAATCTGGATTGTATAGAATCGGTCCACGCTGAGACTCTCGTTCAGACATTGGCCAACATAATGACGTGTGCGTTTGGTTAATATATTATACGAGCGGCTTATAGCTGATCATAGGCAGCTATTTTATTCTTACAATAATCAAGAATAACACTGTATTAGTAATGTAAGACTAAGCGTGGTTTATAGTTGATAAGTTAGTTTTAAGCGTTTATCATTAAGGTAATTCATAAACTTTAAATCCAATTTTTACAACTTTATCAATTTATATCTTTTAAACTACTCTTCATAATCTTAACTTAATTTTCTGCTGTTACATTCTAAATCTACACTTGACATATATGGGGTATCATATACAGAGTCTAATTTGTAATCTCTTTTACTTATCTGGATCATTTTATAGGCGTTATCTAATCTTTGTAGAGACAATGTTTGACATTTAAAATATTACTTTCATCTAGCTAATATTCACTGCAGATATTATTATTATTTAGGTTTGAGAATTTTAGAGTGTTTAATAATATTCACTTATTTGTCCTAATGTCCTAATGTCTAATGTTTTAGTTATCAAGCTTTCTAATTACTTCACATTTAACTCCTTGTGTAGAATATTCAAATGGTTTTGATATTATTGTGTTTGTTGGAACATATCTCGGACATAGACTTTGTAACATTTCTCATACCTCAGAGGATTTGGGTTATTACTTATCATAATGTTGTCCAATTTACCACTAGATGATCATGCTATTATCAATATTTTATTATATTAATTTCTATTTTTGTGTGTGTGTGCAGGTTAACCTTTGGCGTCAGGTTTTTGTACCGTCATGTTTTCCTGACTTAGGTATTTGGCCCTAGCAATCATGACGGTGTATCTCATGAAGTCCTAACCAGACCAAATGAGATACAGAGCTTGTAGAGTCCTTAGATTTAATTGTAAAACTAATAAGAAATTTTAATTTAATAAATATTTTCTTTTTCCTCTCTATACCTTGTTTATTTTATACTTTTCCCTAAACTTTAGATTTCCCTATTACAGAGCTTTATTGGAGCTTCATAGTTTTCACATTTTCAGTAATGAAGCTTTTAGCCCATGTAGGATGTTACAATTAGTTGTGACCTTGACCAGGATCTGATTTATTTATTATTTTGCCTATTTAGGCACAATTTGATGTTCGTGAAATGGTCTGAGGTTTGAAAGTGAGGAATGTTCATTGTCTGTACTTGTTCCAACAACCACACATGCAGTCATCTATTAAAAGTTATCTAATTTGTGTATTCGTTAATATTTTAGTAAAATAAAGATAAGTTTAATAAGAATTGTTGCAGGTATTCATACAACAAGTATTTATTTCTGTTGGTAAGTTTTATTTTACATTTTTATGATTGTATGTTGAAAAACTAACTGTGTGGGTAAAATTCACGTTTCTAATCGTATTATATCCATTAATTTCTGTTTTGCATTATGCAAACTACTAATAATTATTATATTTTATGACTTTTATGACATGTCCCATTTAAATGTAATGTTTGTTTTTCGTTCCCTGTCTCGCGTGTGTATATTACATTGTAGACGTCATTAGATTGATTCAATCTGGATTCAAATTCGTGTCTATCTTTCATTTCGATTTTAGAAATATTTCGATCATTTAATTACACTTTACCAGTAAATTATTGTATTTTGTTCTGTTAGGGGTATCTAGGTTACTTTGGCTAGCGTTCTTATAATTTTCTTGTGACAACTGTCTTATTTGCCCCATTTAGGTTATTTTCAGAATTAAGTTTTCAGTTTTGACTTTCCTTAATTTCGATCTGCCTTTTATTTCGTATTATTACAGTAATTATCCATTTAGCTTAAAATATTTTGCATTTTGTTCTGTTAGGGGTATCTAGGTTTCTTTGGCTAGCGTTCTTATAATTTTCTTGTGACAACTGTCTTATTTGCCCCATTTAGGTTATTTTCAGAATTAAGTTTTCAGTTTAATGACTTTCCTTAATTTCGATCTCTGACTTTTATTTCGTATTATTACAGTAATTATCCATTTACTTTAAAATATTTTATTTTGAATTATGTTCTACGCTGATTTATAGGCACATACCATTAATGGGATACCTGTGTAATTCATGTTGTTCAGATTTTAAATTTATGTGGAAGTATATGAAATTATTAACTTTTAAAGAATTACTTCAGACAATATTTTAAGTGCTTTCTAATACATAAACTTGATTGATAACATATTTTATTGATTTATTTTGGAAAGCCAGATTTAATTTATTACTAAAATTGATACCGATGTCCATGGGTTTCAAATATGATAAGGATATTACATAATTTGAAGTTTAATACTTAACAGATTTTTTAAATAAAGGTACAAATTTTCATATTTTTCATGAATTAGTTATATAGTTTAATCCTTTCGAGAAATTTCAATCCATCCTTTAATGTAATGTATGCCATAAATGTCTTTGTCTTGTGGGCGTGTTTCATAGCCACAAACTTATTTCCACTCTTTAGGCTTGCTTTGGAAACTCCTAAGTGAATATGAATCTTTAATTTCATTAAAGAAAAAAAAATCGACACAATTCTTGTTATATTGGGCTGTTAGTGATGTTTTATTTTGTTTTCAAAAAATTGTTGTTCTCTTTTTTGAGTTTATTCCTTTTGTTTGATTTCAGGTTGAAAGTAAATTTATTGTTTCCTTTTATAAGAATGAGCAGTTACTATTTATTATTGACTTAATATTTATATTATACCAAGTTGAGTTAAATAGTCAAAACTCAATTGTAGAATAAATTGTATTCCTTGGTGTATAGGTACATGATTTAGACAAAATTTGCAAATATTCGTTTAATTAAAGAAGCGAATTTGTAATGTCGGTAGTCTTCTATTTCGAAGCATCGTTGGTTCCGTAGAATTTTGATTTGTACACTTGATAATTTACTTTTCTTATGTTGATATTAACTTTTCCAATTTGTTTTGAGCTTCTGGTAGACTTTTAGATTTTAAAATAATTCATTCAAAGAGTTCTACAAGCCTTATTTTCATATTCAGAGTAACAGGATCCTGCCTGATAACTTATTAAATTACTATACACTGCAGCGGGTTATATTATTAATTTAAATTGTCTATGTAGTTACTATTTAGCAATTTCAGATTTGATGGTTGAAATAGGTGTTATTTAAACAACCACTATATTAACTGATTAAATTTAATTCTTATTACATGGATTTACTTATGTATCGAAAGCTTATTCATTTTGACTTCAGGTTATAGATATTTATTCCCAGAAATTTAATTTATGTGTCACTTAGGAATAAGTAAAGTATTTAAAATTAACATAAATAATGTAGTGAGAATGAAATTCTAGTACTAAATTATTTTAAATAAATATGCATCGTTATAGGGTTCATTGTATCTTTGCATTGGCGTTGGGGGTAATTTAATATTTACTTATCAAATAGTCAAGTTAAACTAAAATAATATATTTTGTCTTTGAAATTATGAAATAAGAGTTTAGTGACTATAACTGGCTCCTCTTAATGATTTATTTGTAGTTTCTGTAGTGGTCTACCAGGGTGGCTTTTATACACCTGTGTAATATTTAAATATCGTGAGTTACATGTTCAAAAATTTCGCGGTTGAAATTGTCACTCTTGTGCCGTTTAATATGTTTGAGTAGGGTATTGTTGAATAATTTCCCTGAATAGGTTCCCTGATAACCATGTGTTATGATTACATATTGCTTTTAGTAGGAATGGGTCTCTAATTGATTCATTGAATGAGTGCCAATACTATAAATATTCACAATTAGTTTCGCGTTTGTAGGAAGCATTACTGTCTTATTTAAGTTAAATTGATAGATAATTATCAACTTTCATGTTCTTTAAGGGTTAATTTTACATTGAAATCATGATTAATCTATTGAATTTTGATGTTTGATGCTACATATTTGTTTCAACTTACACGTAGTCCTATTTTTTATTAATTCCAATAAAGGTTGATTGGGTATATTTATCTTTAAATTCATACTGCATCTAGTTAGGCCCATTATTAGATTATACTGATAAGTAATTATAAATTTAATCTGAATTCCGAACTTCTTTGCACATTTTAGTTTTATTACTTTACCCTTCATTTGCTTTTAATTTAGATTTTTTCATTCTACAGTTTTATACTTAGGTATATAAATGGTTAGTCTAAACTCTTAACAGGTAATGATATGAGCAAATTGAGTCATTTCGATTAATTCATTCCCTTCGTTGTTATGACATGATCCAAAATGCTTTTACAGTAGGGATTTCGTGTGGTTTGTATGTATTGTTTATAAACATGGTTTTATCAGTTTCCTGAGCATTTATTACATGGAAATTCTTTTTCCGCCAGCTTACATTAAAGCTGTCAAAGGTGGACGTCGGGTTACTCTGAGACAGTTGACCTCCAAGGTTTTTTAAGAGATAAAATCTACATATTTAATTGTCTGATTCCATTTCCATCCATCCATTTTAGTTTGTCGAGTTCTCGTTGTGTTGGTTGTAGATAAGTCACTGTAGTTTTGAGAACACAATCAGGATTCATTATTATGGTTCATTAATAGTTCTTGTTGCTGTTATTTCGGAACATCATTTGATGTGTTTTATAGTTTCTAACGTTCTTAATTGTAGTTATTTACGCGGTTATTTAATATTTGTTTAATGACAAGGAGTTTGATCATAAATATAAAATGTTAGCGTGTTGAAACCAGCCATATTCTGCAAGAAGTAATAGGTACGTTACTTTGCCCAGTTCTTTTTGTTTTAGAAACCGTCCATTTAGGTGGATTCGCAAGTTGCATTCAGTATGATAATAGTAACTTGATTAATAAAATAACGTAGTTTTATCTTTGTCTTGACTTCATAAAATTAAAGATAATATCATATAAACGTCTTTTATATTCTCTTCTTTTACAAGTTATTTGTGATTCAGGATAATCGAGGCTCGATTTATTTAAAGTTATTTCAAAGAGTGGTTTCGTTACTTTCTTGTCATGATCTAAGTGCTCTAATTATCTATTCTTGATGTCTATTCTATTGTTAGTATTATTACTCCGGTAAACTCCGTAAATATACTAAGGGCGATTGTAACGTATCGACATCAATTGAAGATAATTCTTTGCTTTCATTCTTTTTGCAGGCGTTCGATTTAAAATATCATGACGTCGCCGCGTACCACGTGACCTACAATTGTACGTCAGTGTTTTCATTCAGGATACTATGGAATTAAACAGAGCGGGTAGAATTTCAACCAATGAGATTCGAGCTAGTTTGTTGTTAGCCAATGGTAAAAGATGTTCAGTATGAGGTGATTCAAAGACGTCGAATGAACGAACAATTGAGGGATTGAGAATGAGAGTTGAGAGAATCTGACTTAAGGGAGTGTAACAGGTATTCGAGGCTTTTCGTCGGCAGAGCGTCGAGTCGTAAGGAAGTCAGTGAGTTTAGTTCGTAAGGCATATCGTGTCTAGAATTGTTCACAGATATAGCAGGCAGGCTTTACGGCAGCGGAGGCATAGGGCGAGTAACACCATTCCTGGGCGTGATTCGAAGATAGAAATGCAGTACCACCCGGCATTTGGGCGCACAAAGGATGCACCACATGGATATGGTACGTCGCCTCTGGCATACTTTATATTTATAGGAATCGCTTTGTGAATTGTAGAATAATAGGTGCATCGAATCATACGCGATTCCAGCGATATGTTAGAAAGTGGGTAGATTCAGATTCTGTTGAAAATTAAATGGATACGTTGTTCTTTGCAGATGGGCGTGCCCGAATATCTAGTTTCTATTATGCGTGTTCAATTGTGCTAATCGTGTTTATTCATAGTCTAAATATTGAATAGTTATTATTCCGGCATACTTTCGACAATGCTAGAATTACTAAGTGGTAACGAATTGTACTGGTTGATTAGTGACTACTATAAGTTTACGGCAAACCGACACAGGGGCGAACGTAAGTTATTTAATCTTAATTTAATGAATTAGTTTTAGCTTGTAGTTGGGGTCCGGCTTGTGTGGGGGTGTCTGGATACAGGGCCCGTGTCTGGATGGTTTTCATGCAGATTGGATCTTAAATTGCAATCTATGACAGGAATATAATGATAAATCATTGCTTGTGGTCGTGCGTGTGTCCGGTTGATTTAAATTACTTAACTTGCTTTATAATGTTCAGCGTAACGGCAATACGAAGATAATCGAGTGACATTTTAATAACGTAACGTGTTTATCTAAATATTTTCTGTATTAATTATTAGGTTGCCGTATTCTTTGGTCGACAGTAGTAGACCAGTGGAGCGCGCAGCATTGGTTCATGTAGGTTGTACAGATGCGCCACGTGGTAACACGTTCAATGCGGTAGGGGTCTTTCGACCTCTTACAAGGTGTGGTTAGTTACGAGTTAAGCCTATTGCATCAGTGTTCAAATATGATACTTACAAAGTGAATAATTAAATAAACTGTTTTATAATGGTGTTTTGTAAATACTTTGATTCATTAATATTTGATTATTAGATATAGTGTTTCCCTTAAATTTGGTTAGAATTCAGTGCCATTCTACTCCGCTGTGAGCTTGTGGTATTATTTTAGCACACTATTATATTTAATACGTTCACTGCGGTTGGGGGTTGGGGGACTTTCGATCCCTTACAAAGTATGGTTAGTTGTGAGCTAAGGTAATTGCCGCAGCGAAGATGTTAGGGTGGCTGCTTTCCGTATTAGATTATAGCTCTCATCATATTGTACAGTGTATAAATGTTGGTAGGTAACTAAATAAATATTTTTCATTTCCGGTTCATGTCCATCGGCGAGAGGCCATATCATCCAGGGATGAAGGGTGTGGAAATGCGGAGTCGACACTACGGGAACTGCTTAGTACCTGCAGTTACATCAGCATCTAATACTTCGTCGGTCGCAAGTGATGCTCAAAGGCGTCCGCCATTTTGTCTTGACAGGACTCCGTTGAACTGGTGTGTTGCTTCTGGTTTATTTAATAGATAGGAAAATCTACCCTCCAAATTAAGTGTGCCATATTGAAAAATAATTCTAAACTTAAAGATATTATATTAATGTTATGGAGAGCGGGCTAGGATCTATTTTAATTGAATACCACTATTTGATGATTTATTGGTTAATTATTTAGAGTTTATACTTATTGGAATAATTATCGATTAAACAGAATATTTCATGGGCAATAATTGCTTGATTAGTTTTAGTATTTAAATTACTCTTTTAGTATTCTTCTATTATTCCGTTCAATTATAATCCGTAATCAAAATTATTTACTTCTTATGAATACCTCTTATAAACATGATCTTTTCTACTTTCCGGTGTTTCGTGCGTACGAGAGAGAGGGCGCCATGTACAGACGACATCACGACGCCGCTACACGCGTGCTTCGTGTTGGGTCGGCCCTGCTACTCCATTCATAAGGGTGCCATATACAGCGTCTGCATCTCGGCGTCACTGCTCGCGTGCTACGTGTTGGGTCTACACTGTTATTCCATACATTATTATCGTCCATTCGAGCGGATATACGTTTCATTTAGAATTAAGGGTATTACAGATTTAACATCTACCGTACGACATATAACTGCAGTTGATATTTTAGTCGTCAATCGTGATTGAGAATCTAATATAATACATAATTATATTGCTGTTTACAAGTTCTAGATTGACAACGCACTGCTATTTAATATCTTATATTTAATGTCATAAATATTGGGCTATGATCAGTGCATCCACTTACTTGATTTATCTAGATGCGGCTCTTTGCTAATGAATCACGCAGTAATTGAAGTCACTAAGTAGAAATAGTTGATCCATCAATAGTATATTAGAAACTATGAATGCGTGATTCATTACAATGATTATAAACTGTATATCACGTGTGCGTTATGGATTTGAGACTCTTATAAAATGATCCAGATTTTAATATTTTAAACTTATTCTAATCATTTAAGTATATATTACCCTACTGTCAATTAAAGCATAATTTGAGCTACTTACATCATATAACGGAACGTATAAATTGCTAAAATTATTATTTTGAATTGGAATTGACCGCGTTTAACAATAAAGTTGTAATTAATGGAATTGGGCTTACGTATCTTTGATAATGTGATTCGTTTAGTTGAGAGATGTGGTTCTAGTAACTATTATGGAAATATTAATATTAAATTTAGTTAAACTCTGCTTACGTCCGGGATCGAGGTTCTCATAAGTCACCTAATTTGTTAGGCGACCACGAGTTTCATGGTAGAACTTCGTCTTTGATCGATGCCCTCGCGTGATCTTTGAAAAGGGTGAAACGCTTGGGCTTGTAATTTATTTACACTCGCGAAATGGACCGCTTGGCTAGAACTATTCTGGCAAGACGTCCAAATAGCATACGATAAGACATCTGTACCCTTGTTTGCTAACATTTGTGGTTAAAGACCCCAATTATATATTTACATACAATCAAATTTTTATACTATATGGGCGAGGCTGCAAGTGCGAAGCTCAACGATCTTACAGACTATTGACTTAGTTGTCTCATGCTTTCGGGCTGGGCTTGCTACCATGGAGCTTGAATAATACTGTGCATTGATGTGCAATTCCCAGTACTATGGTCAAACTTGGTTCTTTCATATGTAATACTACGGTTTCTGAATTGCTTTCTCTAAATGTCAAAGAGGTAATATATACAAGGGGTACCTTTGTAGCCATGCAAACAAGTATAATTCATATTGAACAATAATTCGTTGCTTTTATTAAGTGTTCCAAAGATACACAAATCAATATATTATATACGTATTCTTGCTATCTCAACTAACTGATTCCATTATCATCGTCATTGTCATGCCCACATTGACTCCAGATTACTATATGACTCTTCTAGAAAGAGTATTATTATTACAAAATTATCACATTCTTATTTTAGTCTCGGAATTTGTATCTTCGGATCTATTCCTAGCGTTTGGATATTCTCAATGCTAGTCTGTTGACTTATCTGAGGGTTTTGCATCGGTTTGCAACTCTAAATACCCAATATGGATAGTATAGAATCGGTCCACGCTGAGACTCGTTCAGACATTACTCTTGTCATGTGTGTGTTCATCAACACAGTATAAAACATAAGCGTAATATAGTTTTAAGTTAGTTTTAAGCGGTTTAGTATTAAGGTACTGATTCATCGTTATTTCTGCCTTCACTTCAGCTTTGCCTCGGCTTGCTGAAGACATAATAATGCTATATCAAACATAATATTTCTGAGTATTCTTATAGAATACTATTACATAAGTGGTTGTCTCATAACGCTATGGGACTTATCTAATCATACGGCTTACATATATATATTACACATTAACGTCTTGAGAGGCATATTGTCATATTCTTATTCTCAAGTCTCTGAATTTGTATCTTCGGATCTTTTCCTAGCGTTCGGATATTCTATACAAGTCCATTGTTATACTCGAGGGTTTTGCATCGGTTTGCAACTCTAAATACCCAATCTGGATTGTATAGAATCGGTCCACGCTGAGACTCTCGTTCAGACATTGGCCAACATAATGACGTGTGCGTTTGGTTAATATATTATACGAGCGGCTTATAGCTGATCATAGGCAGCTATTTTATTCTTACAATAATCAAGAATAACACTGTATTAGTAATGTAAGACTAAGCGTGGTTTATAGTTGATAAGTTAGTTTTAAGCGTTTATCATTAAGGTAATTCATAAACTTTAAATCCAATTTTTACAACTTTATCAATTTATATCTTTTAAACTACTCTTCATAATCTTAACTTAATTTTCTGCTGTTACATTCTAAATCTACACTTGACATATATGGGGTATCATATACAGAGTCTAATTTGTAATCTCTTTTACTTATCTGGATCATTTTATAGGCGTTATCTAATCTTTGTAGAGACAATGTTTGACATTTAAAATATTACTTTCATCTAGCTAATATTCACTGCAGATATTATTATTATTTAGGTTTGAGAATTTTAGAGTGTTTAATAATATTCACTTATTTGTCCTAATGTCCTAATGTCTAATGTTTTAGTTATCAAGCTTTCTAATTACTTCACATTTAACTCCTTGTGTAGAATATTCAAATGGTTTTGATATTATTGTGTTTGTTGGAACATATCTCGGACATAGACTTTGTAACATTTCTCATACCTCAGAGGATTTGGGTTATTACTTATCATAATGTTGTCCAATTTACCACTAGATGATCATGCTATTATCAATATTTTATTATATTAATTTCTATTTTTGTGTGTGTGTGCAGGTTAACCTTTGGCGTCAGGTTTTTGTACCGTCATGTTTTCCTGACTTAGGTATTTGGCCCTAGCAATCATGACGGTGTATCTCATGAAGTCCTAACCAGACCAAATGAGATACAGAGCTTGTAGAGTCCTTAGATTTAATTGTAAAACTAATAAGAAATTTTAATTTAATAAATATTTTCTTTTTCCTCTCTATACCTTGTTTATTTTATACTTTTCCCTAAACTTTAGATTTCCCTATTACAGAGCTTTATTGGAGCTTCATAGTTTTCACATTTTCAGTAATGAAGCTTTTAGCCCATGTAGGATGTTACAACACCTGTGAGGCAAAAAAAGTAAATAAAACTATATATTTTCACAAAATTACTCTAAAATGGTCTAAATCATTTCTCAAAATCAGGGACGACTTAAATTCATCATTTTTATAAAAGGAATCTCGGCGCGGCCCGCGCCGCGTCGCGCTAGTGAGACGTAATGTCGTATGAAAATCCATTATTGCCCATGGGCATAATACAGCTCATTACGTTCAAGTATGCCTGCGTGTAATAACACTTTTTACGAGCAGGTGTGATGAAAAGTATTTAACCATAAAAATAGGCCTTCTGCATATGTGCTCATACCATAAGGTACAGCAAAATATGTCCCTTAATAAGGTGGATCGACGATATAACTATGGTACGTGCATGCTTTCATTAGAGTGGCTGAAACGACACGAAATTCACTATCTTCGATTCGACGCCTACAGCCAGCGAACACTGAAAAAAATGCTAAGTTTGATTTATCAGAACTTGCGTAATTCTAAGCGGAAATAAAGGTTGAATTTGGTCCTATCACAATTTTTTTTATTCTACCTAACTTTTTATGTTGACATTCTACTAAATTAATTTGGTTGATTACACCAGTTTTTTGTTGATTACACCAGTTGTTTGGTATAATGTACAATGTTCTTTGTTGATTTCGACCAGAACTGGTATCGACTTCAACCTTTTTAGTTTTGTAAATTTGATAGCAAGGATTTGTTACATATATATCAAAGTTTCCTCGTAATATAGCCAACCTAAGTCACTTTGGTAAATATTTTTTCAGTGAACGTAAAATTTGCTTACATAGGTTTATCTACGCTTACCGAAATTGCCTGATAAGTAAATCATTTTTGGTATTCCGAAATATCGGGCCTGCCCCCTCAATCTGTATCCTCATACTTAATTGGTACTGAAACAGTTTGAACATCGAAGAGATCGGGCAATTTATTTTGACGTCAATTTCAACCCCCACTCGTCTTCATCCAAATCGCCGACGGTTTACCGATGTCTATTCATGTTCATTTATTATCTTTTAACACCAAGGAAGTTGAAAATGGAAAACTCAAGTTCATAATAAAGTTTGCTTTCAAAACAATGGAACTTGGGTGCTGTAAGGGAGTCTATTATTTATAAGGTTGTTGTTTAAAAACAATGCTTGCCATGAAAATTATTTTATGCTATATCTTCATTTCTTAGTAAAATTGCTCTAAATATACAGGTATATTCACCACAGCTGGTACTAATGGATCGAGTGAGTAACATCCAAGTGTGAAAAAAATGAAGTTCGAAACGAGTGGCGGTAAATTAAAACACTACCGAAGGGAGTGTTTCAAATCGACACGAGTTACGAATTTCCTTTTCGCCCGTGTATCATACGACGTTTTTCAGTACAGGTGGCCCTCCGAAGTTGCGGCCTAAGAAAAAACTCACCCTGGGGGTTACCATGACGTACTAATGCGGTTCAGTTTAGGTCGAGAGAAAGGGATAAGGCTAAACGAGTCGTATATCACTGTCCCTTTCCCTGAACCTAAACTGAAACGCATTAGTACGTCATGGTAGCCACTCTCGCACAAGCGCGTAAAAAAAGCACACGTATCTAACTCCAGATTTACGTAACTGAAAAGTATCTATGCGTGGATGTCAAAATGACAGTAGACACAAGTTGATATAGTAGAGCCGCATAGTTACACACAATGATATATGTCATTCGTTTCATTCGTGCCAGTATTGGTGAATTTACCTGTATATTTAATTTATCACAGCCGGTTATTTCTTTATTTAGTAGAGATAAATCAGGAATACATTTTTTTGTTCCAAAATTGTCATTACGCCAAGAATGGAATTCCCACAATGTCGTAACATATGTGCTTGTACCATAGAAAAAATCAACTGCGAAAGACTCTGGTTGTCACGGGAAGAATGGAATTGTTTTAAAACTTCATTCCGTGGTTGTGTTAAATTTATATGGGGTCGTGGTAACCTGTCATAATTTTAAAATTTTGTCGTCCTGTTTTTATCTAATTTAATATTATTAAAATGTTATGTAACTTAATGAATGATATAATATTTTTCAATCCATGTATTAAATTAACTCAATTTCACTTCATTATAGTTTAAGAATAGCATTGTACCGAGAAGAAGTTTCTTAAGTTGCGAAACTCCCATAGAGAATATTCTCGGGAATCTAAATTTAACATATAATATAATTAAGCCAAGATCGTACTAAATACATGCCTTATGAGTTATATTTACTGCCTCGTTTACCTTTTTGCGGTATAGAATAATTCATAACACATTTTTATAAGTTCTCATGGAAACATTCTCAATAGGAACTAACTGTTAAACTTCTCGTACCTAACTCTCGAGTATGTCTTCCGACAATTTAAAGAATGTTCTACAATTTGGACATTGATAGTTAAGAATAAGAACCTAAGTAAGGGGCTTAATATGAATCCGTTATTTATAGCGAAGTATTTAATATTCACATAGAAAATGAAAGCTACTAGTACTAGACAATAGTTATTTGTTATACAAGGGTGCAAAGTTGTATTTTACCCGCGAGTATTAAATTGAAACACGAGCAAGCGAAAGGATTCTATAGTTGAACCACGAGCAAAGCGAGTGGTTCTAAAATAGAATCCTGAGCAGCGAGTGTTTTAACATACGAGAAGTAAAATACATTTGCACCCGTGTGTAACACAAAACTTTTCCCCTCACTATAGCGAGGAAATTCAAAAAAGGTAATTATTTGTTTACATTACAATCATCATCGGGTTAGTGATAATAATTTTCCAAATGCATCATGTATTTAATGCAAGATTTTGTCGCAGTAAACTTACCACGAAAAAGTAAACGCAGCACGATTTTAACACATTCCTGTAGTTGCACACCAACGCCAATGCATTATTAAATCATTCTCATTCATTATTTTTACAAAATTATAACAGAACACCCTGAAAGTTGTTTAGTTTACTATTTTTATGCGTGTTCGAGTCGGTAAATAAAGATTATAACCTATAATATTCTTTGACAATGTTGACGTTGACATTTTCTGCGTTTTGTGATTGCATCTAGTCATCTTATCATCATTCACTAAAACAATTGTTACTTATGGAATTTTAGGATTTATATGTTAAAATCATCATATTATATAAAGGTTTGTATTTTACACTAAATTCTCAAACAAATTATTTAATTATCATTAATATGGAACAATTTCCATGAGCATTTTACGTTTTGTTATTCCAAAACCAAGATCATTACTTTGCCACACAAGTGAATAATATGCGTTTTTACACGTTCGTATTAAAGGATAAACGAGCACTTTACGAGCTAGTGAGGGGAAAAGTATATTATCTAGGAGAGCCAGCCACATTTCGTCGACGTTTCTAAATGTCAAACCCTTTTTTGTCAATTACGAGTGGACATATTGAACTGAAATTGATATTGAAACTCTCAGACCTAACCTATTTCGAATCTGAAGAAAACTCAACATGTAGGTAGGTACATTAACGAAGATAATGTCAATTTCATCGCATATACAAAAACTTAAATAGAAAACCCGTGGGACATTCAATGAAAAACTTCACTAAGGCACTGGTCTCACCGCGAGTGCTATCGAATGATATGATATGATCGAGCTTTGTGGCTCGCGGTGTGACCAGTGCCTTAAATAGGTAAGTTATAAATATTGGATGTCATATATCAAAGAAAAAATAAAGCAAGATCACCAGCATCAGACATGGGAATCGGACTCACGTACTCTGCTACTCTAAAGTAGGTACTCGTACCACATGCATGTGCAGTCAAAAAATTGGGAAATTTAATAAAAAACAATAACAACTGACTGCAACCGTTTTTTCCAAGATCCTATCATTAGGCCCCTACCTACCTGCAAAATATCCTATCTACGATATTTAAGGTACTTTCCGTTCATGTCCCATAAATCCCATAATCTTGGGACACCCGGTATATTATTAAAAAAAACCGACAAATTACCAACCACCTCAGATTTTGAAGTCGGTTAAAAAGATAAGCCTACTGGTTAGCTTCGGCTTGCTAGCGGCACACAGACAAAAAAGTAATATTCTGAAATTCGAAACAGAAATATCACAATCCATTAAACTATGCAATTGAGCGCAATGAATTAATCAGTACGAGTACTGCAGCCATATCGCGAAACCACGCAATATAAGATTCAGTGGAAAAATTGATTACGAGTATTGCTCGGTACTTCAGCGTAGCGTTTAATGAAAATATCTATATAGGGTTTTGAGAAATTTGTTTCAAATATTATTTCAATTTGATCGGGTCGTTTTTATCGGAAAAGCATATAGATAGTTAACTATAGAAGTTTGTATGTATCTACCACTTCGTACCATAAGAGATCCTTATCGTCATTTTATTATGACTGTTATAAAGTCCAAAAGGATTCTTACTTGAAATAACCAAATTATACATTATAAATATTAGATGTCATATACCAAAGAACAGGTACAGGCATCAGCCGCGAAAGCTGAGTACGTGGGTTCGATTCTCACCTCGGACGTTAGGTGATCTTGATCGTTTCTCTTAGGTATATGACATCTAATATTTATAATTTATATAGTATTAAGTAGTGTGACTACTGGGGAAAAATAAAAACTACAATCAAAATATTTAGTTAATAAATAATTTGATTTGTGTTTTCGCAAAACGTACACGACTTTATTGCTTTGACATTAAGGTCGTGTAAATATATTTTTGGCACCTCAACCGTAATGATATCTTTGACGTCGACTGTACATGTAGATATATTTATACATGATGTAACACGAGGAAACCGAAAACTTTAATAGCTCACTCCTGAAGTCGTTAAAATCAAAGTCGACACTTCATTACAACACGAATCGAAATATGATGTTATTTGTGCATTTACCTAGAAACAACTTTCTTCTAACTATGAAAATTAAAAAAAAAAAGAAATTTACGCCTGGCCCCTATACCACAAAACTTTACAAGCGTACAATTCTACAAAATTGTCAACTTTTTGTATGGGAATTTATACAATTTTGTAGAATTGTACGCTTGTAAAATTTTGTGGTATAGGCCACTGGTATCAGTGGGATCACATATTATTTTTTGCTTCTTACGAGCTCAGAAATACACTGTTAAAGTTAATCGGTTTCGTCATGTTACACCGATTATTTTACAAGTTATTACGTTGTAAGACGGCTATAAATGTGAACGAATTTTTGACGCCAATTTATGAGTTGACAAAGCCCTTGTCCCGACAATATACGCGGCTTGTAGACGTACTCAAAGTTAATTAAGCTTTCTTATGGCCCGTAGTGGTTGTATTAGGTACGACGTGAAATAGGGTAACGATTTTGAGCCTTGTGCCTTTGACACACGGTTCACAAATGTATTTAAACGCATTACTAGGCGTAACCTTGTACAAAGGCAATGGCGAATGACAGTACTTAACATTGGTACCTACAGTTTATTTATTTGTAGTACCAAGCTATTTTTAATTAGTTTATCATATCGTCAAATAGTAATACAAGGCTTACTTACCCCCTTATATACCTATTGAGGTCACGCACACAACAACATGTCAAGCAAACACGAGGGAAATTCGAAATTAGTGTTCTTTTTTCATACTGACAGTAAATCTATTTGCAACTGCAATATCGACCAAACACTTTGTTCAAGGGATTTGCTTCAATATTTTGACACACGAGTCACATTAAGTCATTCATCATCAGCCTATGATAGTCCACTACTGGACGTAGGCCGTATAGACGCATTAGGAGGTAAATGCCTATAATCTCCACGCTGGGCAAGCGGATTGGCGATCGCAGTAATGTGTCCACCATGATGACGCTGCTGCCCATCATCAATCTTTTATCAAATATGATCAGTGACACTTCAATCCCTTAGTCGACTCTTACCTTACGACACCTTAAGTCACACGTCATAAGTCATTCATTCAGTTTTTTTTTTGCAATTAGTAGTTTATTTAGATATGCGTGTGTGTGTTATCATTTACCTCAACTCTGGTGAAATTACATATACCTAACTTAGCACGCCGCTAAGTATTGTTTACCCCTTTCTGTCTTGTAGGCTATAATATCGAAAGTGGCAATTAATACTTAAGCATGCTAAGTTGGGAGACGTTTATGAATAAGGGGGTTTATCGCTTGGCATGGTAGGTTTACAAAACATTAAAAACACCAGCCAAATATCTACTTATTCAAAACGAAACGAATATTTGCATATGACACAAAAACACTTTCAAACCAGCTTCATCAATATGTTAATGGAGTTTCACTGGCCAAAGGATGTATTCAGGCTTACAAATATTATACCGTTTTGATTTAATTTTCGATGCATTACCGTCACACTCATGACTGTATAATGGTAAAATATCCAGCGTAGCGGAACGAATGTGTGTGTTTTTTTAAACCACCATTTTGTCCATTCAGACATTGTTTAAAGGTGCATTCAGACCAAGCGAACATGCGCTATTCTAACCTCCCACTCTACGAAATTCGATCGTTACACGAAACTTGATTGGTTGATTTCGTAGAGCGGGGGATAGAACAGCGAATGCTCTTTTGGTCTGAATACACCTTTAGAATTATAACTAATGTGAGACTCAAACATATTTAAATATTTATCAAACGGGTTACTCACGTAATTTAAGTCGATAATTTCTCGACATGTTTCGATCCATTTAGAGGATCCTCATCATGGAGTATCGGGCTTTGGTCGCGGATACTACGACTTAAATTACGTAAGTAACCCGTTTGATAAATATTTAAATTTTAAATCGTGTTTGATATTTAATATCAAAAGTAGTAATAGTAGATTTTTTTCTCTCATGTCAGACGATTCGAAAGTGCTTATTAATAAGCTTACTTGAATAAAGAATAGTTTGACTTTGACTTTGACTTTGAAACATTGTTTATAAATCGACATAGGCATTTATCGTTTCAAGTTAACATTTGACAAATATTTAAATTGACTGTACAATTAAATTTATTTCCTCCAAACGATCGATGTAACGCGTGTACTGCTTAGTTGTCAAACCTTGCGAGTGGCTGCGATCTGTCATTGTCAAGTGCAAATAAACGAATCATTTTGAAGTACATTGCTTCTCAATTAATTTTTCTTAGTAAGTTAATTACTTTTAAAATTTAAGTTTTGAATCAAATAATGGTCACGGTTTGGCTAAAAAATATGTACGCATTCCTCGGTTTCAACAATAGCCTGTATCATGTCAACATACTGTGTAGTCACTTTTTGAAATAGATTAAAAAGTAATCGATGATCTAGGTTGTGTAAACAGATGTAGTGAACAAAGTAGCGTTACGTGCCGCGCTCTCGAGTCGCGAGGCGTGAACGAGGGCTCAGTGCTTAATAATGGATACCTAGGCTCTAAAACATGTCCCGGAAGTGTGCTCAGGCGTACCCTCGCCCTCGCCTTAAAGAACGGCGGCAGACCGTGGGGTTTTAGTGGGTAGACCAGAACCACATTAGCCCTGGGAGTCCCACATAACCACCCGGGTCCGTCCCCCGGGTGGTATGCGTAACGCATTTCCATACGAAAAAAAAAGGTTCCGAAATATGTCACGTAAGTTTGACCGTTTCATTACTTTTATAGCATTTTTTCCGTCGTATTTTCATGGAAAAGTCCGAATTTATGTTTCTGTCGCAATTATTCAGGGGCATTCAGTTGCTAGTTGTTAGTGGAGTTACAAAATATGAAACTGATCACATCTCCGAGGTCACCACACGGTAAAAATAGATAAATTTTGAGTTAATACTGTTTTGACCTAAATGTTAATAATTGATATACAGATATTTATACTCTTTAGCCTGTGATGGTGGTACAAGAGAGGAGAGAGGCCAATAATGTCGGGTACGTGACACCGTTCTTCGTATACTTCTAAGAAAGTTGGGAGCACAATTGTTCGTGTTTAAGTTTATAGCTTAGTGTTTGTATGTATGTTACACAAAAGATCCCAATGGGTCGAAGTGTATTCGTAAGGGCCCCACCAGTAAGATAGTGTTTGTATTGATAGGGTTGATAAAAAAAAAGATTCTAAATTAAAGGCCTTTCATGAAATGAAAATTTAACGTCATAATTTTTGTGTTAAGAAATTAAAATTATTGTGCAACAACTTTTGACACTGAAAAAGGGCGACAACTTAAAATGTTCTATGAGCGATCATCAATACGCGCCTAGATCTTTTAAATTTTCTCAATCAACTATATAAAAAAAAATCATTCCCGTTAGAGGATTCTGGCATTTTCCATATATTTCTAAGGTAACTGTCATAGCCGTTACGCACCCAACAAAGCAGGCTTTATCTTAGAATACACCCATCGAGTCTTAAATCCGATTGTCATCGTATTTTGGTTAATTCAAATCCTCCCATTGATCAATTCCACCCGATGACAAATTTATTGTTCAGCGAAGTACGATACTCTGTTATTTATTGGGTCTGTGTAGGCCTATTAAAATTCTGATGAATTATTTCAAAACAGACACTAAATCTTCGTTTAGCCGGACGGGTACCATCGCTATTACAGTTAACTGACAGTTCCTAGAATTTATGTAAAATCAACGAACAAATAAAACTAAATTGCCTTTCAAAAACGGTCCTGCATTTTAGTTGACAAGTGTCACCCCCTGTTCAATGCATCACGGCAATGAATTTGAATGTCAACCTATAAGAACTTAAACCGCCATTTAAAAATAGTTGTCATTGGTCCATCAAAGTTTTGATTGGCGATATTCAATAAACATTTGTCAAAGATGTTGCATCGAAATATGCGCGGTGTCACGAAAAGCGTCCTATCTTGTCCTATGTCCTGCCCAATCTTGGCACAATTGAACAATTGTTTTTGGGGGAATTTTTGAGCTGGCGTTAGACGTCCATGTTATATATGGTCGCAGTGTAGGTTGTAATAAAAGTTCAAACTCCAATGGACCAAGTGAAGGAGAAAATTAATATAGTGATCAGGAGCTCAAAACATTAGCAGAAAACCGAACGGAATGGCGTTTACTCCACCGACAAGAGCCTGACTCTTAAGTAGAAGAAGGAGAAGTAATAAAAGTCATGATTCATTAATGAATGACAGTGATGGATTCTGTAGGTATATGTACCAACTAGTAGTCTGTCTGACTTTGGCACTGGTCTCATCGAGAGCTACGCTACGCTCACTCTCTCCCGTGTAAATAAAAGAGACACGGCGATACTCGCCCAGCTATCATCTATTATCACCGCCGGGCGAGTATCGCCGTGTCTCTTTTTTTTACACGGGAGAGCGTATCTTTTGTTCATGTTTATAGCCGATAGTTCATAGTTTAGTAGCTTGCGGTGAGACCAGCTAGTGCCTATAGATATAATCTATTAGAGATTGAATGAAAAATAAATAAGTACATACCTACTACTACCTACCTGCCGAATAAAGGAACAGCTCAAAATCATTGTAAAAAACAGATTTTGATGCCTATTGTATTGCGACGTACCTAAATACATTTCCAAATGAAAAATTCTAAATAATGTCAAAGAAGCACAATGAAAACAGCTAGCAAGCAAAAATCGCGGTTTAAAATCAGTTCATCCTATTCACCTGGGTGCTTTGATGCCACAGACAAACCGACAAAGGCTTACAATTTATTGCACTGCTCTTTTTCCGCGGGGTTAAAAATGGATATGCTCACTCTGTGACATATACATGTAACCGATAGCAGGTATACTCCATTTCAAATACCATGGCCCGATGCAACATAAAACTTTGAAGTGGCATCGGGCTATGGCATTTGAAAATGGAGTATAACTAATGGTAAAATCATATCAGTCAGGGAGCCCACCATGAACTACGTCGGTCGTTCGATTGTCTATTTATTTGTGTCGCTCTTGCATATTGCAGTGAATGAGAGGCAAATAGACGATCGAACGAACAAAATGGTTCGTCATAGACCCTTGAATGGTTATCAGCTGCGAAAGGTTTTATGAAAAGTGCGTTCGCGTTGCTGTACCAACCAATTCAAACATGACGATTCATTCAACGACAATTTGTCTTCTAACTATTATTTATACTAAAATGAGTGGCTTAGTTTTATTACGTCGGAGAGGTTAGATTTGAATGCATGACATCATTAGTGGAAGAAACTACATAGATGGTACTTACCACTAATTACAAAAACATATTTTATTTAGGATACCATGATGTTAGGGAGCTTAACAAAAAAGAGGAGTATCACGCAAAATGTCTACATGCACAATCATAATGTTAAAATGGATCTTTGGCAGAACGCTGGATTTCAACCAAACC
>JALPQI010008240.1:0-40284 GCA_025490895.1 Thaumatotibia leucotreta
AGATTACTTAAGTACTAGAACGTTTTTTGCTATAAGCCACGGTTTACGAGTTATTTACGAAAAATAAAAAATAAGGACCTTTACACCCCCCTCCCCCCGTTAGCTCCACCCCTAACCACCAGTACTTTTAGTATGTGGTTTAAAACACCATTCCCTACAACTATGCCAAAATTCGCTTATACACGAGTTATTTCCCCCGATAGGCAACTTTTGGTTTTCGTTAGGTGGGCTATAAGGGATTGAAGTGTCACTGACCATATTTCATTAAAGATTGATGATGGGCAGCAGCGTCATCATAGTGAACACATTACTGCGATCGTCAATCCGCTTGCCCAGCGTGGCGATTATGGGCATTTACCTCCTAATGCGTCTATACGCATAGTTAATAGGAGAGGCCTACGTCCAACAGTGGACTATCATAGGCTGATGATGATGATGACGTATAGTCAAACCAATACTCTCGACACATTTCGGAAAGCCTAGCCCCCTTAACATAAGCGATTCTCAACTTAACAGGCTCTCTTATAAGTATTGCTTATCCCTTTTTGTATCATCAATATGTTTAAGTTAAAATGTATTTAAAGAAGTTTATCTTTTACACCAAACACACATTACATCACACATCATCAGCCTATCTCAGTCCACTGCTGGACGTAGGCCTCTCCTATTAACTATGCGTATAGGGTATATCGGGTTAATGATATCATTATGTTCTATATATACATCATCCAAATGACATTACAAGTAGGCTACTGAATCAGTAACTGATTGATCCTCAACTGTTGAGGATATATACCTCAAAATTTAGTTGCAAAATTTTACTATGACGCACATACATCATCATCAGCCTATCTCAGTCCATTGCTAGACGTAAGCCTCTCTTATTAACTATGCGTATAGACGCATTAGGAGGTAAATGCCCATAATCACCACGCTGGGCAAGCGGATTGGCGATCGCAGTAATGTGCTCACTATGATGAGGCTGCTGCCCGTCGTCAGTCAAATCAAAGAATGGTCAATGACACTTCAATCCCTTAGTCGACTCTTACGACTTCCGCGGGAAGAGTTGGGGTGGTGACAAATGTATTTTTACTGCCGTCACCACACGGCAAACAAATAAATAATAATATTTTCTATTCTAAAAATATAGTAAAAATGCTTCCTTACAACTTTCCAAAGCTTTCCGAAAATTCTCGTAAATTATGAACTTGTACCAGGTGTTCAAACCAGTTGTTCGCAAAAAGCATTAGGTCATGAAAGCTACTTAGACGACCTTGGCCCGTATCTTTAACACACCGGCAGCGTTTAATAAATGTGATAGCTGTTGCGAGTCTAACGCTTCCGTTGACCAGTGTACCAAATTTACCAGTGCCACTTTATACAAGCTTTTATTTAACTTGCAATAATAAATCATATTGCGAAAACACAAATCAAATTATTTATTCACTAAATATTTTGATTTGTACTTTTCATTTTTCTCCAGTAGTCACTACGTAATACTATATAGATTATAGAATACTTTACAGTTTTCTAGAATAGCTATTCTAGAAAAATGTAAAGTATTCTAATAGGAGGTGCAGGCATGTATTGCTTGCCCTTAGAGAATGGTCAAAGGCGCCTAGCCTTGTAAGGGATTGCATATACCCGAGAAATTTTACCGGTGGTTGCTAAGACCGAGTGGCCGAGAGGTACAGGCATCAGCCGCGAAAGCTGAGTACGTGGGTTCGATCCCCACCTCGGAAATTAGGTGATCTTGGTCATTTTTCTTTGGTATATGACATCTAATATTTATAATTTGCAATAATAATTTAGC
Organism: Thaumatotibia leucotreta; assembly: GCA_025490895.1. Taxonomy (NCBI): domain Eukaryota; kingdom Metazoa; phylum Arthropoda; class Insecta; order Lepidoptera; family Tortricidae; genus Thaumatotibia; species Thaumatotibia leucotreta. The sequence continues at coordinate 1,814 of JALPQI010008240.1, forward strand.
AAGCTCCGGATTAGCAAGCTGAAGTGGCAATGGGCAGGCCACATTGCACGCAGAGCAGATGGTCGATGGGGTCGAAAAGTGCTCGAGTGGAGACCACGGCTAGGCAAACGCAGCGTAGGACGTCCACCCACAAGATGGACAGCCGACTTTATGAAGGTCGCTGGGACACGCTGGATGCAGGTCGCATCTAACCGGTACATGTGGAGGTCGACAGGCCTATGTTCATGATGATGAATAAATAAATAAATATCTTGGGACGTTTTACACAAATCGATCTACATAGTCCCACGTTAAGCTCAATTAAGGCTTGTAATGTGGGTACCAGGCGACGATATAACAGATGCATATAGATACTTAAATACATAGACAGCTATGACCAAGAAAACAAATAATTGTGATAAATAAATACACAAATAATGCCCTCGCCGGAATTCGAACCCGGAACTTCGAGTTTCGTAAGCAGAGTCACTACCAACTAGGCTACGGAGGCAATGTATTGTATGTAGCCTAACGGCAGGAAAAATACATTGCTCACCACCCCAACTCTTCCCGCTTCTTTCGCGGCCGAGCCGACTAAGGGAATGAAGTGTCACTGACTATTCTTTGATAGAAGATTGACGATGGGCAGCAGCGTCATCATAGCGGACACAGTACTGCGATCGCTAATCCGCTTGCCCAGCGTGGAGATTATGGGCATTTGCCTCCTAATGCGTCTATACGCATAGTTAATAGGAGAGGCTTACGTCTAGCAGTGGACTGAGATAGGCTGATGATGATGTATGGTAGAATTTTGCATCTAAATGAGGCAGATATCCTCAACTGATTCAGTAGCCTACTTGTAATGTAATTTGGATGATGTGTATATACAACATAATGATAATTATCATGAACCCGATCTGATGACTGAGTAGGAAGGATGCCATAAGAATTTGCCTCCTGGTCTGCGTCTTTGTTCATCTCTCTGGCAACCTTGAAGCGGCAATGGCATGGTCGTTTGCCTAATGCGGTTGCTATATCAAAGATTACGAGGTTGCCAGCAGTGTTATTCCTAAGGAAACCGCCTTGCTGTCAGCGCTGTGTCAGCGCTGCGGCAGCGTCGAGCCTAATAATGGTATTCACTAATTGTATTTTAAACGACACTAGTGCTTGGCGACGAATGCGGCGTGAGCTGGAACTGCACTGCGTCGAGAGTTTGACGTTTAATGTACGAACTTCGTATTCTCTAACGAAAAACAGCGACGAACTCGCCCACAATCTCGCTCACAGCCTCGATTCCTAATGTGAAATGTCAAATGAAACAGCTAGGATTTTAGACAAGGCTGTCTCGACATCGAGCTCGTTGACGAACGCAGCGTCGAATGTGTGAATAAGAGAATAGCATAGCAGGCAACCGATACTGCAATGTTGGCATGCAGCGAACGGCCAAGTACATAATGGTCGCTTAATCACAGGAAGAAACACATCACTATACATTGTTTAACAGTCTGGAGAGTTCGACTTTGTTAGAGGGTTGAGAATAGCGGAGCTGTAAATAGGATAGGGGTGAGCATTACCGTGGATTACAGCCTTTATAAAGTAGGTTATGCGTTTGACCTATTAATAACGCCATTGTTTGAAATAAATACGGTTCAGAGGCTATAATAATTAGATTATAATGATAATTAGTTTTCGGGCAAACTTAACATGATGAGAAGCAAAAGGGTATTTCTTTAGATTTTTGAGTGGTCACTGACATGTACAGAAAGTTAATAACGTTATCTGAACTTAATTTTCTATATTTTTATATATAAATAGAAAGCTCGACGTAGGGGCTACTTCATAAATAAGTATCAAAATGTTGGACTTCTTGAATACCTTTTACTTTCAAACATGGTCGTGACACACCTGTCAAACTAAATAAGAAATACGGCCTACGATACAATACTGCACCACAGAAAAGATATGTTAGTGTAGTAACACAAACAATTTTTTTTCTAAACGCAATATTATTTACTACTAATAACTATATCAAGCCCTTAAAAGCCACTCTTAAGCCGGGCTTTTTAGGGTTCCGTAGCCAAAATGGCAAAAACGGAACCCTTATAGATTCGTCATGTCCGTCTGTCCGTCTGTCCGTCTGTCACAGCCAATTTACTCGGAAACTATAAATGCTACAGTAACGAAATTTGGTAAGGGTATGTGTTATATGAACCGCTCGGCTGTCCCAAATCAAAACCTAGCAAGGGACATTTTTTGACAAAATACGTTTTTTTAATGTATCTGCCCCAAATGCTGAGCTGCGTCTAATGCAAAAACACCTGTATTTCTATCTCAATTAGAATCAAAGTTACGAGACCCACCTAGCAAGGGCATTTCTAACTTGCCACCAAAATATTCAAAATCCTAGTAAGTAACATTTTAAAGTCCAAAAACTTGGTAACTGCATGCTATACTAGGTTTTTGAGTTTGTAAATGGAACACACTAGGTTTTTGAATATGGAAATTGTCCCTTACTAGGTTTTTGATTTTAATAATTGACGAAGGGTCGTACAAGAAATTCAAATATAGCAATAAATAAAACCTATCAAGTCAGTAATGAGTGAAGTTTGCGTTCTAATGGTCGCCGCTCCCGCGCTCCCTGCCTGCGGTTTTTGTCACCGCCCCGCGGGTGTCGTAAGAGTCGACTGAGGAATTGAATTGATATTGACCATTTATTTATCGACGATCGATGACGGGCAGCAGCGTCATCAAAGTGGCAAAAATATTAATGATTTTAACTAAAAGTATATGTGAACTCAAGGCTTAAGGTTTTAAGTTGGTGACGAGACCAAGGTTGTGTTCAAAAAGTGCGCGATTATGGAATTATGCAATTATTTAGGCTTTGCTTACAATTACTTTAGTTTCTACTGACGATTAGTATAGGGCGTTTTGGTTGTTAACCGACAAAGAACCGACCAAAAAATTGTACTATTTGTTAATAAACAAAATTGGATCTTCGATAATTCATAACGTCACTATCATTACGGTCGTGCATTATTTGTCGGTCTTGTCCGTTGTCTCTCTATGAAAGAACCCTGGACAAATTATCAGAAGCTTCAAATTATGACGAATGTATTGATAAAACAAATCAAATAATGTCAATACTTGTTTGTTGCTATTATATTGTGTTTGTCATAGACGTGTGCGCCGCGCCGGCGTCACGCCGCCGCCGACCTTTTTCGCCACGCCGCCGCCGCCGACTAATGGTCGGCGTGAAATCGGCGTGGCCTTGACTGAATAACAGACTTATTTCTTATGTGTTAAATACTAAATACTAAGCTTAGTATTTGCTTTATATATTTACATAATGCTCTTATACAGGAAATAAAATATCAGCCTATCGAGTATCATCACTCATTACACGTAGATACTTAGGCTCGACGACATCCAGCCTCCCGAACAAGCCGGTACGGTTTTTGCACAAGCAACGTCAGGTAATACAGAAGACCGAGAGGTATAACTTGCCCCTCTGGTTAACGTTCCTATGAACCTGGCCTATGAAGCATTTGAATCGATCGAGACGTTTATGAATAAGGGGTTACCCTCTTATTCATAAATATACATTACTTCCAGCGGTACCAAGACTTTTCCCCCCTTGCACCGATACCGCAATGCCGGGGGTCGTGATTATCAAGTCATCAATTTCTCTTTTACGTTCTTTCGCCAACGGCCCCGATCTTTGGCAGCGTGGACCGCTTCAGCAACCTGAATGTCGAGTGTGGTGCGGATTTGGTCTGTCCAGTGCATGGGGCTCGGTCTTTTCCTTTCAAACTTTCCTGAGACAATACGTTTTTGCAGGTCTTCCATGTTTGTGGGCTATGTGTCCAAAGAACAAGTAACCAACAAACACTAGAACAAGTAAGCCAAGTAGACTACCGGTAGGTACTTATATTGTAGCGTCCAGTTCGTCTCCAAGGCCGATATTCGAAACCCATACCATTGCAGTATGTCAAAACTGTTTTTAGTTGCTTTGGGAGATGTCTTCAGGATTTTGGTCTGGAAAGGGCTTTGTCATCAACATCAATAGTCAGTATATCAGTTATGGTTGAAACCTTAGAGAACTTGAGCACTATACTCATTGATGTCTGTAGAGCCCCTGAATGCGTTGGGCTTAAGATACAACGAAGATCAACGAATACCATATCAAATATATAGTCTTTGTGATACAAACTCCAGTCAAGATCTAAGCTCAAAGACGACAAACATGTGTACCGGGGAAGGACAGCTAGTCCAGTTGGGTGGATCTAAATTTGAGAAAAAGGTCAATAGTAATGTAGTACTGGACAGCACAATATCTTCTCATTCAATATCCCGCAGTATGTTTCAAAACGAAATTCTTCGACAAAGTGTTACTTACGACTATAAAACTATGGGCTTAGTAAAAAGATCACTCAATGAGCTATTTAATCGATGGAAAGAGGAGTTCCCTACAAGATTGAAATAGGAATGTTGAGAGCCGTAGAATAACTGAAAGCACCAATGTAGCTCAAAAAATGTGTGACCTGAAGTGGCAGTGGGCTAGACATTAAACGCAGGTGTCTTACGCAGCATGGCCATGTATGGAGCCCCTCTGTGGGAAGATGCACTCACCGCGCAGAACAAGGCCCTTTTAGTGAGACCTCAGAGGGCTATTGCGGTTAGGGCAGTGCGGGCCCATCGCACAGTCTCTTGGGCTGCAGCGACAACTTTGGCGGCGGATCCTCCCTGGGAACTTCAAGCCTAAGTCCTTGCCGAAGTATATTAGTACAAACCAAGGCAGAGGGAGGATGGCCAAACCCCAAGCCATCAAGAGGCGGAGCGTGTCCGGAATCTAGCGCAGATCGCATGCTTCTCCAATGGGACGTGGATCTGGGGACATCGGCTTACGGCGTGTATAGGGTGCTATGTCTGGGAGTTAAATTAGAACGCCGGAGTTAATTAATTAGAAATGTATTGTTCAACGCGTGGCTGAGAGTCGACTGGCGGGAGCGGGCATGTACCGCGTCCAAGGCGCACGTGGAGCTTACGGTGCATATCCCTGTCCCTACAGTCGTCCCCTCTTTAAAAAAAATACAAAAAACAGGAAAAAGAAATCTTAAATCTATCATGTAATACACTAAGTCGAGTGTACAAGTTGTTTTCCAAATATTGAACCAATAAATTTATGTTTTTTTACTATTTTCTTTTATTGCGTCTGTTACCACTTGCATTTATTAAAAAAAAAAACAAATTATAAGTCTAAATATAAATGCGCCATGAAAGCAATTTCGCGCGGTCACTACCTGGAACTCGAGAGTGATAACAGAGCACAATGTAACCTTGTTGTAAGTATTACATCATTATGGTATGCTATTACTTAAGTAGGTACTAATACACATTCGTACCTGTATGAAATCTAAAAATAGAATTACATTTATTCTTATTCTAACACAACGGTATTTTTGCACTGCACTGAACTTGAAAATGTATTACACTTTTAAATAAATTTGTTGCGGCTGACTTGGAGTTGCCTGCACTCCTGCAGTCAGCTGTTGATCCCGTGCTACGACCTGGATCCTTCTGGTGAACCATTTGTTCACTTTCTTTTTGCAACTACTATAAAAGTAGTACAACAAAAATGTTATCAAAATTATTACTATCACCAATAAAACGATACTAAATGTATTCAACTGGGTAGCTATTCCGGAAATGTTAATGGATGCTTCTGCCGTCAATGTATTGGATTTATCAGTATTATCTGAATCCTTTTTGCTACCGTAATTTCCCATAGTTATGTATGACTTGGTGCGAAGCGCTAATTATTATAAAGAAAATTAATAAATCTACAAATTATTACAATTAGTGCATGTTTGCAAAAAAACTTAACCTACTAAATAAGGTCTACTCATCACAAAACCTTACAGATTTCGTAATTGTCCGACCACTGCGTGTAACATAGGGTGCAACGCTAGGCACGGGCGGAGCGATTCCGCTATCCGCTTGTGGTGTACTTGGTAAAATTACGTTTTGTGTTGGGTAGTCCTTTTCATCGAGTAAATAAGCAGGTTTTAACCTGTCAATTGACATATTTACGTCTCGATCCTCTAATTTAATTTTAAAAACTTTATTCTTACGATCAATAACTTTATAAGGCCCTTCATAAGGGGTTTGCAAGGAAGATTTTACAATTCGGCGAACAAATACATAGTCGCATGTCAAAAGATCGGGACTGACAAAAAAATTGTTATCTCTATGGTGTGAGAACGGTCTTGGTTTAAGTTCTCGTATAGTATCTTTTATTTTATTTAACATAGAATGTGGTTCTGTTACCTTTTTATCAATGTTACAATAAAATTCACCTGGTAAACGTATTGCACAACCATAAACTAATTGAGCGGCACTAACACCAGTATCTAACCTGGGTACCGTTCGGAGACCTAATAAAACTGTATTTAATTCTGTAGTCCAAGAAGTATTATTCATACGAGCTCTTAACGCTGCTTTCATAGATCTATGCCAACGCTCAATTACAGAGTTACTTTCTGGATGATACGGCGTAGTTCTTAGCTTTTCTGTGCCTACATACCTCATTAACTGTCGGAAAAGGCAGCTCTCAAACTGCTTACCCTGGTCACTAGTTAATGTAACTGGACATCCAAATCGCACTATCCAGCCGTCATATATTGTCTGCGCTACCGTCTCTGCCGTAATATTCTGTAACGGGAACGCTTCTGGCCAACCAGTAGCTCGGTCTATAATAGTCAGACAATACCTGTGACCTTCGGCTGAAGTAGGGAGGGGTCCGACCAGATCCGTATGTATGTGTTCAAATCTATCGACCTCTGGAAACTTACCTGGTGTCGATTTAGTATGGCGTGCCACTTTGGCTTTCTGGCATTGAACACAGGTTTTGGCCCAAAGGCCTACATCTTTGTTCATATCCTTCCAGAAATACCTGTCAGAAACCATCTTACGTGAAGTACGAACACCTGGATGACTTAAATTATGAATATGTCTGAAAACATCGCGTCGAAATCGCTCAGGAATGTACGGTCTCGCATTACCGGTAGATATTTCACAATATATGTTGTAGTTACAGTTAGGTAACTTGATTCCTTTAAGTTGCAATTTATCGTTTTGCAATAATAATTTTAATTCGTCGTCATTCTCTTGTGCCTTTGATATTAAGGCAAAATCTATCGCTACATTTTGAAAATCAACAGTCTCAACTCTGGACAAGGCATCGGCAACTACGTTATCCTTACCTTGTACATGCCTAATGTCTGTGGTAAATTCACTAATAAAAAGTAACTGCCTGGTCCGTCGTGGTATTTCTTTATTACTATCTTTATTCAATTTACTAAAGGCAAATGTTAATGGTTTATGATCTGTAAATATAATTAGTTCTCTGCCTTCATGCAGATACCTAAATTGTAGTACAGATAGATAAACAGCAAGAAGTTCTTTGTCATAAGTACTATACGATGCCTGTGCAGCAGTTAACTTCCTGGAAAAATAAGCTAGTGGTTGCCAAGTACCTTGTACATATTGTTGGAACACGCCACCTACACACGTGTTGCTAGCGTCTGCAAATAATGAAATAGGTACTGTGGGAAGCGGGTATGCTAACGTGACAGCATTCTGTAAGCTAAGCTTACATTGTTGGAACGCTTCGTCAGCTTCCTGTGTCCACGCTATAGGAGTCTTATCGTTACGTTTGGCTTTGTGAATATATTTCAATAACAATTCTTGGTATTGTACAGCGTGGGGCATGTGTGGTCTATAAAAATTAATCATGCCCAAAAATGTTCGCAACTGATTAACATTTTTTGGTTTAGGATAGTCTTTTATGGCTTGAATCTTACTTTCCAATGGTTTGAAACCTTCAGTCGATACCTCATAACCTAGGAATTCTATTTTTGTCTCTTTAAAAGTACATTTCTCTAGATTAATAGTAATACCGAATTCGCTAAGTCTCTGAAACAGTAGTTCGAGATGACCGTCGTGTTCTTCCTCTGAGAGAGAAGCAACAAGTATGTCATCTAAATAGCAATACACGAAATCAAAATCACGTAAAACAGTATTGTTCATAAACCGCTGGAAGGTCTGACAAGCATTTCTTAAACCGAAACTCATCCTGGGGAATTCATACAAACCAAATGGAGTAATAATAGCTGTCTTCTCCACGTCATCAGGATGTACCATGATGTTATGGTATGCTCTCCGAATGTCTATGCAGGAAAATATGGACTTACCGGCAAGAAGATAGGTGAAGTCGTGGACTCTCGCAATAGGGTAGCGGTCAGGTTTCGTGACCGCATTCAATGCTCTGTAATCACCACAAGGACGAATTTCTCCATCCTTCTTGGGAACAATATGTAAAGGACTAGACCACGGGCTCTTGGAGGGTCTACAAATACCCATCTCAAGCATTGATTGGAATTCCTTTTTGGCTTTTTCGTACCTATCAGGAGGCAGTGGTCTAGCTCTTTGATATATGGGAGGTCCTGTTGTCTCAATATGATGATAAGTTGAGTGCTTCGGGGCCTCAATGAATGACAATGGCTTTAACAGTTCTGGATACTTGTGCAATAAACTATACGCCTTATTATCCGTATTAATTAAGTTAATTGAAGACTCAGTATGGTTTATGATCGAACCGATTACAGAAATATTTGTCAAATTATCAATTAATCGTTTACCAAACAAATCTACCAGCAATCTATAATTACGCAGAAAATCCGCACCAATTATAGGTTGTTTGACGTCACACACAATAAAGTTCCACTTAAAAGTACGTCTTAGGTTCAAATTTAGCGTTAAAGTAACATATCCGTACGTTTTAATATCTGTGTTATTAGCGGCATATAATTTACAATTTACAGGTTGTAACGAGGATTTACAAAACTTAAAATTCTTTGGAATTACACTCACATTTGCACCAGTATCAATCAAGAATTTAAAATTTGAATTTCTATCTATTACACTCAGGCGATAATTATTTACCGTGGTGCAGGGTTCCGCCGAAAACGTCTGCACAGTGTCTAGTTTCCCGTCGGCGGCTGTCCTTTCCAGTTGCATGGCTGCACGCACTTGTTGGCCTTTGTCTTGAACCGAAAATGATAGAAGCACAACCAATCAGGGCTGTCGGGAGTCCTGGAAACGCGGCTATGGGTGCGGGAGCGACTCGATGTCCGCGCCTGACTGCGGGTCCTCCGGCGGCTCCTACCTCGTCCACTAGTGTTGGTCAGTCCATTTATCCGGCTATTGATCTTCGCTAACTCTGCCATTATGACATCGATGTTAGCCGGGCTCTGCCTCGACGGGGTGACATGAATCGCGGCGACCTCGTTAGGCTTGAACGTCTCCATAACCTTGTCAGCTATAACTGCCAAATTCTCTAAATTCTTGGTGTCTGCCGACGCTACAACGGCCCTTACCGATGGTGGTAGATGACCCTGCCAGAAGTAAGTCAAGGTCTCATCCGGTATTTTGTCGCGCGCGAGATCACGCATTCTTCTCATGAGCTGTGACGGGCGTTGTTCTCCCAGTTCCATATCCGACATGAGCTGTTGTAACTTCTTCGCCTCTGTTTCCTCGTAGACACTCAGCAACCTGGCCTTCAGTGTCTCAAATTTGTTGTCCGCTGGTGGCTTCTCAAGGATGTCTGCTACCTGCTGGATCGCTTGCTTCCCTAGCTTTGCTATAGTTGGATTGGTCGCCGGCCTTCTGCTGTGCCAAAATAGCCTCGACTTGTAAGAACCATAATCGCGGCTGGTCCTGCCAGAAATCAGGAATTTTTGCTGCTAACGATATCGCTGACAACTCGATGGTTGTCGCGGTTCCGGGAATTGGTGGTGGTGTCGGAGACATGCTGCAACACCGATTAAATTCGCTTCCGTTAACCCTGGAGCTCGGGGAATCGACTATCAGACCACGCGACGAACGTAACTCAACCAGAATAACTGCACTCTAAATGTATTTATTTTAAATTTATAGTCAATGTTTATTCACCAAAAGTTCACAGTTATGTCCACAATAATTAATAGTTCACGGTCACTCGCACAAAATGTTTTAAGTTTCACGGTCACTCGCACAAAATGTTCTAAGTCGGGGTCACCACTATAGGGTGCTATGTCTGGGAGTTAAATTAGAACGCCGGAGTTAATTAATTAGAAATGTATTGTTCAACGCGTGGCTGAGAGTCGACTGGCGGGAGCGGGCATGTACCGCGTCCAAGGCGCACGTGGAGCTTACGGTGCATATCCCTGTCCCTACAGCGTGCTAACCATAGAAGCCATTCGTCCTCACTTAGATCGCTGGATGAAGCGGCGCCACGGGGCACTGACCTTCAGGCTGGTGCAGATACTGTCTGGCCATGGGTGCTTCGGCAGATACCTGCACCGGATTAGACGAGAAGAGTCAACAAAATGCCATGAGTGTGCGCCATACTTTAGAAGACTGCCCTGCCGGCTGGGAGCCTAACCGGGCAACATTAAGGCAGGTTGCAGGAGCTGATTTCTCGCTGCCGAGCATCGTAAGCGCGATTATAGAAGCTGGAAAGCCGTAACCACCTTCTGCGAAGATACCATTTCGCAGAAGGAGGCCTCGGAGCGGGAGAGAGAAAATGACCCTGCAGCACACCCGCTCCGTCGACGTAGGCTTGGAGGTCGGCGCAGACGCTATGCACATCTGCTAGCTCCGCTCTAGCACACCAATATAGCCAAAAGGTCATTGGACTGGGGCCACTAACTATTTGGTGTCCCATTGGGTCTGCAGCTCGGCTGCCCGCTGGAGTGACTATTACTAATCATCATATAACGAAGATGAATAGAGTTAGTCCAAGCCCAGTTATTGTTGGAAGTATATATTATGTTAAGGCTTGTCCACGAAATAGACTAACATTTCAAGTCATTGTTGAAAGAGTCTCGGATTATCGCACTTTTGCATTAAGCATTATCTGAAGTTATTTTGATTTTGACGACTTTTAAGCGAATATTTTTGGATATTGGATTGTTAAACATAAAACAGAAGAACCAATTTACGGTCCCATGGCTGTTAGAACTACATGGGACTATTGTGTAACAGTAAAGACTGATTTTACGATGGCTACTTTATTTCGTGGACAAGCTTTAGAACATGATGGGAAGAAAAAACTGCTACTCTACTAACTCTATTGATCAGATGGTGGTTAAGGTGGCCATTGGTGGTGTTTATTGCACATTTATATTGTATTTATCTCAATTATAACAAAGAATACGATCGAATTCCGCTTTTATAGTCACGTGACCTTCACGCCGATTTCACGCCGAAATCACGCCGCCGCCGCCGACTTTTCGGCAAACGCCGCCGCCGACCATTTTGCCATCGGCGCACACGTCTAGTTTGTCATTTCTTTCTATTTCTTTCCACAACTCGACATCAAACGTGCCTATTATGCGTGGTCCCGACGCTGGTCCAGTACTTTTTGGGGACTTCACATACACAATGGAATTTCTTCGCAGGTGTCTGCAGGTTTCCTCACAATGTTTTCCTTCACCGTAAAGACTTGTGAATATCAAATTATATTTCGTACAACAGTTTTTGAAAAACTTATTGCTGATTGAATGTTTATTGCCGTTTTTTTTATTTTCGCTGGTAAGCCGATAGTCACGTGTGTAGTAGTGTTTATACACGTGATATTCGAATGGTATGCACAATTATTGCACATGCATACACTCGTAGCAGAAGATGATACCAACATTTTCTCCTATCAGGATCGAAAGAGCTCGCGATTCTAAGTGGAAATCATATTAAAAGTTACAAAAACAAAAAACAAGTGCGAGACAACTTTAAATAAAATGACTCGTTATGGCAATAACCCTACTGGGGGAGGCCTATGTCCAGCAGTGGACATTTATCTGCTTAGAATGATGTTTTTGGGAAGTTTCAATGTGTAGTAAATTTTTAGCAAGTACTTTGCAGCGAAGCTCTGCGGGAAAGGACTGGTAGTCAGTAATTTCAAAATCATTGAAATCTCCTAGATTGCAATTAAAAAGGGTGCTTTGCAGTCATTTCATAAGTCGTCTTATTTGAAATTACCATAAAACACACCGTTATTTTTATCGTAATAAAGATTCATTCCGAAATTACCCGAGCAGAATTTCTGTAATTTGAAATTACCCCAATGCACTATACTACAATTTTACCTTTACCTTATTAAAATGGTAAGCCTAATCCGGATTTCAAAGTAAGCATTTGGTTGATTTTATATTTGACATTTTAAGAGTTTACTGCTTACAAGCAGTAAAAATTACCATTTTTGTACCACTTGCTAGGTTTCAGTTTTCTAATTGACATAACATTTCTATTATTTTTTTGTAATCAGTTGTTAGTAAGGCACATAAAAGTTCTAAAAAGATACTTATATTAAGTTTCAATAATTTGTCTTATAAAGCAAGTTATACTTCTTTATATAAGACAAAGTCTTCTGAGATAAAGGTCTCTGCTACTATTTTTTTTTAACAAAATGTTTATTTGCCTCTCCTGTAAAATTTCGCTAAATACACTTACTAGGCTTTGATCTGGAACAGCCGCGCTACAGGATTATGATACTAAATTGTAAAAAAAACCATTGGGGTGGGGGCCCTCCATGCATGTAACTGGGGGATAAAAAAATTTTTTTGAGTTGTATATAAGCGTGTGGGGTATTAATAGAAAGGTCTTTGAAAATGATATGAAGGTTTATACATTTCATTTTTATTTAAACAAATCATTTTCGAGATATCAGCTCTCAAAGTATGAAAAATGTGTCCCCCCCCCCTTTATTTTTTAAACTACGCGACATAAAATTCTAAAAAAAATATATGTTATGCACATTAATAAACTCTATCAACGATTTTTGGTTTGATTAAATTACCTCCTAAGTAGGTTGATTTAACTGTATTTTTTTAATAATAAATTGATAATGAATTCTTACTGCCGTCACCACACGGCCATTTTAACATCATTTCCATGTTAATCTCTCAAACTTTAAGCTACCTACTTAAATCCAAAAACTCGTAAAAACCAAGTACGTAAAGTTAGCAAACTGCACAACAGAACCTTTTCACCCCTTTACAAAGGACTTCCAATAAAGTTGCTAATTTATTACAACGCCTCGGGAGAAAAATACAAGTTTGTTGCATAATTTGTGCCTCACAATGCATGAGTTTGGTTGTGCCTGTTTTGCTTATCTTTGGGAATGATAAAGAGGAAAAAGTAAGTTTTTACGTAAGTAGCACTACACTTGTAAGTTCTTACGTAAGTTGTAGGGACGTGGCTACTAGTTAGTAATGCAGGGCTAGCCAAGATGCCATTCTACAATCGTATACGATAAGCGATAAGTCACGTGACCGTAATGATGTAGGAAAATAATCACGTAGCTTTTCGTTCAAATCTGTCATTCTCATACATTTTCATCACACTTGCTGTCTAAGCGCGCCATTGCTTGCGTGCATAGCGGGAGTAATAGAAAAGTGAAATTCCCTAGGGAGTAATATAAAACGTTATTAAATAATATTTTGTCTTAAAACTTATTTTTAAGTCCGCAAGTGTGCAAAACATTATATGCATCACGGTCGGTAAGCGGATTACTAACTCGAGTCATTAAAAGCCCTCCGCCTACGGCATCGGGCTTCTAACACTCTAATTTCGTACTTACCTCCCTTGATGCACAATGTACTATTAATACTTATCGCTTATTATATACGATTCCAGAATGGCAAGATAGCCAGCGGCTAAGCATGCTGTAAGTGCTTATGTCATACGATAGTGATATTCACCTCTCATTCCTTAGTATAGCTCCGTCTCTACTACTTACGTAAAAACTTACAGATGTGATTCCGGCCTAAATTCGGTGGATATAGTTACCTTACCTATATACAAAATAATATTTTAATATAAAGATGAATTACATCTCATCATCAGATGAATCATTAATTAAAGATGGGTAGGCCCCCCACAAGGTGGACCGATGACCTGGTGAAGGTCGCAGGAGTCCGCTGTGGGTGGCGCAGGACCGGTCATTGTGGCAATCTTTGGGGGAGACCTATGTTCAGCAGTGGACGTCTTTCGGCTGATATGATGATGATGATGATGATGATAAAGATGAATTATATACCTACATAGACAAATTATGAATGTCCCGGAGTCAGAGTGAACAGAAAACATTTTTTTTTTCACACCATCTCTTCGAATACGGGTCATCATGTAAATCGCCAGTTAATCAATCAATGAATTCACATGAAATCAGAATTCCCTTTAAAATAATGTTCCAATAACTGGCCGCTCTCCAATAGTTGGCCACCATATTCTAAAATGAATAATCTACATATGGCTTACCACGTGTTTACCGTTTATCATGCTACTCGTCACTTCCACACTTGCACACTTGTTCGAACCTGACGACAACAACGATAAACGATTAAACACGGTACCATCATAAGCCAGGAGAACAGATAATGGTCTTTTTTCTACAGGTGGCCAGTTAATCGAAGGCGGCCAGTTACTAGCAATTTGCCCTATCTCTATGACGATGTATGCGGCATGTGTCTTTATTCGCAGATCCACTCTTTTCTTTCCTTGAGCGTAATGTAATCCCATGCCTGTGCCATAGACAAAAATGATATTAAGACGTATAATATCTTCAATGACAGCACAGCTGAACTAGACCATCGATCGATTGCAAAAAAAATGTATACAGGTAAAGGCCTCGTAACAAAATTAAAACAAATAACAATAACAAAATAAAATAAAATTTAATACATAATTATTGTTTTACGAGATTAAATTGTGTTTAATAATATTTAGCAGTGAAAAAAGGCGACAAATAAGATTTTTTTATTAGCGATCAACAATTTGCGTCTACATTTTTCATATTTTCCGCCTTTTTCTACTTCCGACGGTTGTTGGGTAGATTATAGGTAACATATAGTTAGAATGACTAACTTTCGTAACAAGTTTTTTTGCAACCGACGCACTAACACTAGGTAGTCCTCATTTCACGACCAAGGGGCCTTAAGCTATAACTGCCAGGCAATTGCTAATAATTTAAACAGTTAATTATGATGCAAGTGCTTAAAGCATACATTTCAACGAGCATACAATATTCCAAGGTTGTCCCTGATTTGTTCCCAAGTGGCTTGGACCCTAAAACGATCTTATCATAATTTTAATGTAGTGCTATAGCCGTACCGTACCAGTAGCCGTATCATGACTTTGCAAGTATCGGTAACGTTAGGTTTTTCTCGATACGTAAAACAAGCCATCACGCTGCCCCAGTATGTCAGAGCGAGGGCGATAGAATGCATTAAAAGTGAAACGGGTAAGATCGTCTATCAGGAAAGTCCGTCTGCCAACTGATTTCACTGCGGGCGCGATAGAATGCATTAAGGTCAAACGGGTAAGATCGTCTATCAGGAAAGTCCGTCTGCCAACTGTTTTCCACCCCTAACTCAACAATATAAGACGCACATGACAGACTTTCCTGGCAAATAAAATATGCTGAATTTACCCATTCTGACCTTACGTATCAAGTAAAACCTAACGTAGGTATCCTAAATTTGACAACTCACGGCTTCCGACCGTCTCAATACCCCCACGTCTATGTCTATGTTAATACAATAAACTAATTTGCTGAGTACCCATCTTCTTATTCATTTATACCTATTTAGGGGTCACAGGTGTACATTCCCAGTCATAAACACTCTACTTTTCCCTCACAATGTTTTTTCTTCCGGCCACCAGTGTATTTAGAGCCCCACAAACTATACCTACGCTTGTAAGCCAGGGATCATCTTAAATGTTATTGTATAGAAAATAAGACTGGTGAATCTTGAGCTATGGGTATCATTTAGTTGCATGGATATTGGGTGCCAAATCATGTTGGCCGTTATTAAGAAAAATAACACCCTTTTAGGCGAGGTTCAGTCAGGTTCATTTAAGGGATTTTTTGGGTGTTTCATTATTTTGATTGCGAAATGAACTAGTATTGCGTATTTTATAAAAATGACCTCTGAATAACTATATTTGTTTTAAATAGGAAGGGACACATTATGCTTGGATGAGTTATAAAATTGTTCTATTCTTTTCAGGTATTTTGACATCAACGCTTTCAAACTACTGGATTATTTTATGAAGGTATGTCAAAAATGTTTTATTTTGATGCGTTTTATAAGGCTGCGTTTTTGGCGACAATTCCTAAATACCTACTCAGGTAGCCGTACCGTACCATGAGTTGTCAAGTAAGGTTTTCGAATGCGAGGACGTAAAAAGGTGCATTCAGACCAAACAAGCATTCGCTATTATCCCCCACTCTACGAAATCAACGAATCACGTTTTGTGTAACGATCGAATATCGTAGAGTAGGGGGTTAGAATAGCGAATGCTCGTTTGGTTGCATTCAGACCAAGCAAGAATGCATTACGTAAAGGTGCATGCAGACCATAAGAGCATGCACCTTGACGAGTAAAACCTAACGTAGTCTTTACTTTCCAACTCATGGTACGGCTACAGATTATAATGTGACATACTAATTACACCTTTAAATTCACACAAAAAGCTTTTAATTTAAATCTGCCACATTCTCACACTCTTTAATTAACCCCCTTTTGCATTCCATTGAATTGATGCACAATTAATGATACCTTCCATACAATCACGCTTACATTCCATACAAACCGAAAACTCACATTACTCAAAACGCTTCATTCATACTCAAGTCAAAATAATGTCTACAAATATGCACCTTATTCCGTGATAATAAGATGGAAAATGTGCAGATATATTTAACACTGATTGTAAGAATCATGGCAGTTATGACCTTACGTAAATGGAGTAGAATATCAAGCCCTATAATTACTTGGTAGTGGAATTCACAAAGAGGTTGAAAAAAAGCGTTTAATACTCGCTACAGGTAAAAGAGAAATAAATAATAATTAAACTACGAGTAGACAGGTACTTTTATGAAGAACTTTTATCTAGAAAAGAATAAAAAAAAAAGAGATTTTATGTTCGAGATTTTTTTTTATATATTTATTTTCAAAATTACAATTTATGTACGTAGATTAAATCTAACTATGTAATCTACTTCTGATCTAATCTGTGACTCGGGTCTCAGACCGGTTGCGAGCCTAAGGGAGGCCGGATCCAGAAAAGTACCAGTATTAGCCGAAGGAGCCCATCCTTGCAGCCAGTGACCAACTTCCCGGGTTCCGACCGCCAAAAGTCTCGCACGATCCGGACCTGCAGAGCTGTTTAGAAGAGAATTGTATGTTAGATCAAGATCACAATACAAAGTTAATTTTTTCGGGGATAACCGGTCCAAAATAAAAAAAAAATATTGAAAATTATTAGTATTAACATAAAAATAAATCTACGAACGTGTTTCACGATATTATGTGTCAAAGACATCAAACAGAAAGTCAACCGTATTTATTTACTCTTTTTTTTACTGATGAACAGAATAGGTACTTAGGGTACTTACACAATTATTTTATACATATTTTTTATTACACTTTTGCACTCTGTATTTATTTATTTAATTGTAGTTGGAATAGTAATGATAAAGACAGCAAATGCTCAGCACAGCACATTTGTGTTTGACAGCAACACGCAGCAATTTCGCGGCTACCCGACTCTTTTCGATTGTACTGATTAAAAAGAGACGGATAGCCGCGAGAAGGCTGCAAGCTATTATTAAATGCAAGATATGCTAGCCCTCATGATACTCGAGCATGTTTTTCATGAATGAAGAGGTTTTGATGTAAAGTTAACAAAATGAACTCGTGCTATCATAATTAAATTAGA
Organism: Thaumatotibia leucotreta; assembly: GCA_025490895.1. Classification (NCBI taxonomy): domain Eukaryota; kingdom Metazoa; phylum Arthropoda; class Insecta; order Lepidoptera; family Tortricidae; genus Thaumatotibia; species Thaumatotibia leucotreta. The sequence goes on from JALPQI010008240.1 coordinate 19,616, forward strand.
ATTCTTTGATAATGTTTTGTCTTTACGTGGAATGAATCCAAAATAGCCCCGAAACGGATTGGGTGTTTCCAAAACAATGAGCACGAACAAGGGTAATTCCGGACACTAACATAGAAATGGTCTTTTTCATGCTGAAAGGGGAAAACTGGACAGGTTGTTATGGCTGTGACATTGAATTCTACCGTTAAACGGACTCATTATATATGTATTTAACTATTTATAGGTGATAAGGTTTCAAAAAAAATTCGATCATTTATTGTTTTGATTGAAAAAAATATGACGATTTTAAAGTTACGATTAGGCAAATTTTTGCGATAGCCCCCCCCCCCCCCCTCATTTCGAGTTATCCACGAAAATTTGCCTAAAAATGGTGTTTGTCAGGGGTCGCAACTGTATGTGCAAAACCGAACAAAACTATTCACGGTGCTCATACCGAAAGATTTTAATGCTGAATTTCTGAGCATATTTGGAGTATTTAATGTTATAAAAAAATTCCTGGATTCAGCTTGGTTCCAGAGATAATTAACCTTTTTTCGAAATAAGTTTTTCGACGTAACTCGTCATAAAACTTCTTTTTGATTTCAATAGTACCACAATGTGTTCTAATATTACCCCTAGTGCCTGACAATCAAAAAATAAGAATAGATTTGACGAAATAATCTGTCCCAAAAAAAATTTAATTTAAAAAATTAATTTTAACAAATTGTTGTTATGATAAAAAGTATAGGAAATGTTAAAAAAATTCAAACAAAGACTCTAAAAAAAGTTATTTTTTGTGGAATTTTACATTAGGGTTCATAATATTTTTTGTTTATTTTGATGTCTAGAATGCATAGTTAAAATCTTTCGCAATGTTCGCGAGCACCGTGTATATCCCGAACCATCAATATAATGATGTGAGTGAATGTACATTTTACTCTTTTTAAGGGTAAACAAGCACAGAAAGTGTCACTTTCCACGTTCTGTTGAAGTTTAACCTTAACCCTTTCACAGCTGAAACGAATATTTTGTATTACAAATAAAAAAAATCGTTTTAATTTTGACTCTAACTTCCTGTCAATAGAGTTGAAAATCACAACAGACTGGAATAATAACGAGTTAGGTTCGTGATCGGATGTAAATGGTTAAAAAGCTCACTTTCTGAGCATACGCATTATAAACTACTTTGTTTTGAAAGAATTTGCTATTTTATGTTCACTTGACAAAGTTTTACAGCATCTTTTCAATCACTAGACTTATTTATTTTAACTTTATTGCACAAAACAAAGAAAATTGTACAAATGGCGGACTTAATGCTAAAAGGCATTCTCTACCAGTCAATCATTGGGCCAAACAAAGACATTTTAGTTGGTGCTCAACTCGTAGAAGTATTAAAGATATAGTAATACAAAATGACTATAACAATACCTACAATTACATACTACTACTGGCTTATGATGGTCACGCGTTTGCTGTTTATTGTGCTACTTGTCACTTTAGCTAATATTTTTACAGTTTATTAAAACCTGACAGCAATAACAACAAACGATTAAGCACGGAAATTTTCAGGTAATACCCTAGTTCGCTCTCTTTGTCAAAGATGGAATGATACGTCTAGCTTAATGCAGAGACAAATTAGTTTAATTAATGCCGTAGATGATGTAATAGTAGATTGTGTCACAAGGGATCAAAATGGTATATTTCCGGCGTGGGCGTATATTGAATCCTGAATGGAGCGACGGATTCCACAATTGAATCCCAACTGTAGGGAGGGATTCTAAAGTGGAATCCTGAGCGTAATGAAGGATTCAAGCGTTAACGCCCAAGACGAAACAATTTTGATATCATGTGACACATACTGCTTTTCACACCATCTATGAGAAAAATAGAAGATATATCACTAGGGTTAGGATTTTGGTGGCATTTATTGAACATAGAACAGTGGAGTCGATGTTACAAACATTTTTAACTTGAATAAATGATTAAATAATAACGAAATAGTGTTCATTTCAAGCTGGATTTATCAAGGAATTTGAATAAATAACATGAATTTTGTTTTAGAGAAACTAGAAAAATATTAATTTTCAATTAAAAATGTTGGTATATGAGAAAATTTATTTATTTAATTTTTAAAGTTCTGGTTCTCTCGAAGACCGTAAATATTATATAATAATCATAAGCTATATTACAAAGAATGATTGAACTTCAATTCATAGGTAGCCAAATATTAAAGATGAAATTATTTAATACTTAAAATTGGCGAAACCCTTTTTAAAAGAATATATTTATTTATTATTTCTGATTAATTAATTATTCAATCAATCATAAAAAAATAAACAACGACTCCACTGTTCTCTGTCCACCTAATGCCACCAAAATTCCTAACCCTATATATCACATATTTAATATTTATGCAAATAATCGATTCTGAAGAAATTTTTATCAATTATGAACGTACTGTTTATTTTCATATTTCTTTGTAATTTTTAAGGCTGGCAATAGAAAGTCCTTGAACAGAAAAGTGCCACTTTAATCCCTCCTAGCAGGGAAGAAAAGACCCGTATTCGAATAGGTGGTGTGAAAAATAATAATTATATATAGGACCATCATAAGCCTACTGGGCGTCACACTATCCAAAACCTCACGTCGCTCAAGCAAAGGGAACACGACCATCAACTTATTACGCGGCTCGTTGAGACGTCCCCAAAAAGGACGGGAAAGGAAATACGTGTAAAATTAGGTTTAGTGTTCTAGCCCGCCATGTTTTCTGCGACATGACACGTGGGCCTGTACGGGTTGTTTTGTACTTACGAATTTATGTACCTACCTATTTTTAGTAAAAGGTCTCACATTGACGCTTACTCGTCGCTTACTCGTCGTAATATGGAATTCGCTTGTATATTTTCTACGATTTATGTAGGTATCTATCGAATATTTCTTATATTCATATTTTACAGACAAACGGGTCTTAATCGCGTAAACTTACGTTTAATTATATCCTATCGTTTAATGTATCGTTGTATGTCTGCCTGCGACCACGGGTGTAACGTCATGCCCGAAACGTCAGGATATAATTAAACGTAAGTTTACGCCATTAAGACCCGTTTGTCTGTAAAAAGTGAGTGATAATCGTGAAAGTTTAAATCAATATATTTCTTATATTAATAAAAAACACTCACTTTCTACTCGTTATTGTCTTGGTTTTTATAAAAAAATTCACAGTAAGAGCTTTTTCTGCTCACACCACCATTTTTTTTTCAGAGTACCCTTTTTTTTAAACGACGGACAACATACAGAGTTTTTCTCATACGGTTACTGTTACTATCAAATCCTTCTTGTTTAAATGGGCATTTCTTCGAGCGTTTCAATATCTATCATATTTTGGATAACTTGGTAGTTGCCAACTACGTCTACCAATATACACAAAAGTTCTTACATCTCTCACGGGATTTGTGTGACAAGGTTGCCACTGAAGTCACGGCGGTTGAAACGCTCAGAGAAAAGCCCTCATTGTAATAAAAATCACTCACTTTGTAACCTTTATCGACTTATTTTTACAGTAAGAATTTTTCTTGCTTACACCACCATCTTTTTTCAGAGTCCCTTTCTTTTTTTTTGAACGACGAATGGCGCCCAACTGGCTTGAGTTTTTATTGGCGCATTCTGCTACCAGATGCCTTTATTTTCCGCACAACCTCTATGGATCAACAACTTTACTAACGTTCAAAATGTTCAAATAATACAGTAACCCCCTTATTTATAAATGTCTCCGACCTTAGCAGGCCGGTCAGTAGGTCCAATTTGTCCCTTTTATGCCCGCTTTCCGCTGCGAGCGGAGCGGAGTCATTAATGTGTCCGTTTAACTATCACTGCTGGTGTGACTCGCAGCCGTCAATTGAATACTAGTCCTTAGCGAGCGATAAACGTGAAACGGAGCCATTAATGAGTCCGCTCCGCTCTCAGTAGAAAGCGGGCATTAACATTTTTGTAAGTGTTCTGTATGATGAAAAAGGAAAATACTCCGGATTGCTAAATTAGGAGACGTTTATGAAAGGAGTAATAATTTTAAATTGAAAACGGTAACGGTAACGCAACTGAAAGTAAACATTGTATAGGTAAAGTAAGGATAACAGCACTAAAGAAAACAAAACAGTGTATTCAACTGAGCATTTAAGACTAAATTTATTTTCGAGTGATACTTTGTGCAATAAAATGTACATTGGGCACTACGCGGGAATACCAATAAAATATAATTGTAAAACACAAATGCAAGGAATCTGTTACAATTTGTTACAACCGAATCTGTTACACTTTTAATCAGACGAGAAAGACCCCAAATTCCCGAAATTCTGAAACTATTTCTGTCTTTCCATTCGAACATTATTTTACTTTCAAAAGAGATTTTCTTTTCAAGCTCCTCTGATTCACTATTTTCTGTTAGTGTATATTTGGTAATGTTTTCTGGGAAGGCTCTGGAAATATCAAGAAAATATGTGCCAGTATTTTGCAAATAGAGGAAAAATAAATGTACTCGAAACATCAAGAACAGATGTCGCTAGTGAAGTTTTACAATACCAGTGACTGAATTAACTGTGATTGAAGGCATGTCGTCTGATGTAATTGAGAGCACGTTGGAGCGGTAATCCAGAGGAAGCGTGTTCGAATCCCGTGACAACCAGTCTTTCGCAGTTGTTTTTATGCTCAATAATTATTATGTAAGTGCGAGCGCGATATAAAATAATACATTACGTATCGAGTAGGTAAAACCTAACTTATCCTTTTCTTTCCAGCTTTCTTTTATAGTACGGCTACAGGTCACAACGGAGGTAACGTCAAACAACTATTAAGAATTCACAAACTTGTTCAAACTTGAACGCCGAATTAATATTTAAAATTCACATAACAACGTTTCAACTAACACAAAGCTACCAAAAATACGGTACAAGTTGTAAAATCCGAAGTTCCGAGACAAGTCCCACGGGTGCCGCTATCAAAATGGCGCGTGTTGCAACTTTCAGAGCATGCGACTGCGGCTAATGAGTTATAACACCGTTATAGCGCTTGTTCGGATGTTACAGGTTGTATAACAGTGGAATAAGGGAATTTTATACGTCGCATTGATTTTTTTAAATAGTTTTAGAAAAAATAGTTCGCTTGATAAATTATATATTGCCAACCTTTATATGAGGTTTCTTTCAAGTAAGACACACAATTAAAATATTATCTTAAACTAAAACTACTTACAACCTAAATGGTCGCGCACCGTGCGGTTTCAGAGGAACTTCCTCCCGCGGACGGTCCGTCTGTGGAATGAGCTCCCTGCCGAGGTTTTCCCGTTGGACTACAGTATGGGGTTCTTCAAAAGAGGAGTGTACAAGTTCTTATTGGGTCGGCAACGCGCATGTGACACCCCTGGGGTTGCAAGCGCCCATAGGCTACGGTGACTGCTTTCCATCAGGCGGGCCGTATGCTTGTTTGCCACCGACGTGGTATAAAAAAAAAAAAAAAAACCCCAACAAAACCTATAAATAGTATAATATAAGCTGATTTGTACCAATTACTTCCCTTTGAGCAAATCAGCAAACAATATTTTTTGTCTGCAAAGAGGTAGGTCCTGGGTTGAAATCCCGGTGGTTCATTTATTTGTGATTTTTGGTCCCCAGTTATATTGTGTAGCTATATAAATAAGGTACAAGTTGTAAAATGTCCGAGACAAGTCCCACGGGTGCCGCTATCAAAATGGCGCGTGCTGCAACTTTCAGAGCATGCGACTGCGGCTAATGAGTTATAACTAATGATGTGCAAATTGCGGAAACTTTCAAAAGTGTAGGAAAATTTCCATCGAAACTTTCGAGAACATTTCAAAACCCGGATATTTAAAAATTATTTTTAAACAGCTAATAACAAGGACGCGTTTCATGGAAATTTATATTTTCAACTAGCAAATACATGATATAATGTACAATCAAAAATTTTATGTCTTTCAATAAAGGACATGCTCGATAAATTTCTTAAATTTCCGAAATTGTCATAGTAAATTTCTATGGAAATTTATATGTACATTTATTGCAGGAGTATTGCGAGAACTAGAAAGTATGTTATAAAACCAAAAATAAACACTAACAGACTTGAACATCAACAAAAACATTGTGGACACCACTTCCTTACCTACTTCTTAAAATAAACGAACAAAAGCTATGTTGAGGATTTAGGTTTAAGACCCTAGCAAGCTAGTATGTAATCGAATTTTCGCAATTAATATTCTATCAGCAATTTTTCCTAGTTTTGTTTCAGGAAAAAACTCACTGTATCACTGCTTCGGTTAACTCTGCTATAACTACCCCCATCTTGTTTTTAGGGTTCCGTAGTAACCTAGGAACCCTTATAGTTTCGCCATGTCCGTCTGTCCATGGTCCGTCTGTCAGTCCATGGTCCGTCTGCCTGTCCGCAGCATAGGTTCATTGGCTGTTAGTACTAGATTTTTGAAATTAGGTACAGGTTCGCATATTAATCATGCCGACAAAGTGGTACACTAAATTATAAAAAAAATCAGGTACCTCCCCTACACGTAAAATGGGGATGATTTTTTTATTTTACTGTATTCCTACAGTCGTTGAATAGGTCCTTCAAAAATAAAAATGGTCTCAAGAGAAAGTATTTTACTTAAATTAAATTTTTTTGGAGATAACCGCTCCGGAACAATAAAAATCGTGACTTGTCCAAAAAATATGGAAAACATCATGGATATTGAGGTTAAAGAAGAACTATTTCGAACATAATGTTTTTGAATAACTACGGAACCCTACAGAGCATGGCCCGAAATACTCTTGGCCGATTTTTTACGGGTAGATGTAGCGAAACTGTTACCATTTTCCCTTCACAAATTGAAAGTTTCGCACTGTAATTGAATATAGTACGACTATAATATGGGTAAGGCCGCGGATTTTGACGAATTCGGAGCTTAAAATTTGTCTTGCTCATAAAACAAAACTGATAACATCTAGAGAACTCTGATCAATTTTAAAATATTCCCCTATGCTCAGTTACATATAATCAAATGAAATAGCTAATTTAGCTCTTTATTTAAAATTAATAAATAAATATTTCTGCCAAAAACGTAACGTAAGTCGAGTAATTTTTTCGACTACGAGTACTTAAAACCTTTTTTTTTCATATTATTAGACTTGTCAGCATTAAATGTTTGATTTTAAACCAAATTAGAATGATAAACGATTGCTTCGTTCATTAAGGACTTATGACATGTGAACAATTTTACTGTTTTCTTTCCCTTTACTTTTTGGGTCACCAATTCCAATTTTTCGTTACGATACTTTCGTAACGCTTTTTTAAGGTCATATTTAAGCCAATGTTGGTAGAAATTTGTTTATCGACACTAGGAACTCTTATTCTAGTAGGGCAACACCCATAGGCACACTCACTCCCATTAATTCGTTAACAAATGGTTGTCACAGTGCACGCGGCGAAAGTTTTAGCAAAAAACGTCTAAAGTGGTAGTGTGATTTTTACGGTAAGTAGTGATTATTATTAAACGGCTGTTTTTTCATACGAAAGGGTTTAGTTTCAAACGTCAGTAGCATGTATTATTATGTTCAGATTGAAATTATTTACCAAGATAATCAACCTTTTTTCAAATATACGTTACACTTATGTTACGAATACGTTACATTTTTACAAAACGTAACGTATTTTTTATGTTACGTAACGAAAATATGTGGTAAAGGGAAGTGCACACAGAAATTTACTAATTTCAATGAGTTTTATTAGATTTTGAATGACAGCATACTGTAACAAGTGTTTGCGAAACAAATCAAATTATTTTGTTATTTAGGTATTTTGGTTTGCGTTTTTTTAAGTAATTAGCTTTTTCCAGTGGGTAATTTTACCCCCCTAGGGCTAATGAAATACAGTATAATTATTAACGCGTTTAATAGTGTTAATTAATAACAGTTCAATTTCCATTTAAGCAATTATGGTGATTTATTTAGTTTATTTAGTTCCAAAAATTATGGCATTTAAACATTTATAAATACTGTTAATTGAAGTAATTACTAAGTATGAGAAATTACATTATATAGGTTGATTATTATATCTGATTAAATCAACTATTTAGTGATAAAAATATGTTTTTTTTACGGCCTTTATTTAATCAGAGTTCATACCAGTATGAGCTGAGCTTTATAGTAAATTTCGTTGCGTTTTATGGTAACGTAACGTATTTTTTTTATGTTATGTCTGTGTCACATTCGTCAAAATCCGCGGCCTTACCCATATGCAGTTTATTAATCTATTTTTACTACAAAATAATGTAGAGATTTATGGAAATGAAACTTTCCGCGAAATATTCCGGAATAATTTCCGCGGAAATTATTGAAATTTATGAATTTTATCAAGTCTTGGCCAAACCTAATAAAAACCGGTTATTATCAAAACCGGTGTTGTATATTATGACTTTACTCGTTACTTACTCTGATATTTCTTTGCGTGGATAGGATTTCATTTTCATAAATTTCCATTGTTTCAAGGTCTGGAGAATGTTTCGGAAAAATTCACGAAAATTTCACTTGAGAACATTTCGCAACATAGGAAAGTTTCCATAGGCACATCATTAGTTATAACACCCTTATAACTGCGTTATAGCGCTTGTTCGGGTGTTACAGGTTGTGTAACAGTGGAATAAGGCAATTTTAAACGTTGCATTGAATTTTTTGTTCAAACTATTTTGAAGTGAGTATGCTTGATATTTAGTACAGCCGCCATCATACGTAATACATCGTAGCGTTCGGAGCGCTCAAAAAATCTGAACACGCCTCTATCATTGTGGCAATAAAGGGACGTGATCAAAGTGAAACTTTTTGAGAATTGCTCCAAATCACAGTTTAAAGCATTATTTACAGGAAAAATCGCATTGTTATGAGGCCTTTCCACGATGCACCCATTATAGTTGCCGATTTCTAAGCATGAACTTTTGACAGTTATATAATATTATATATTAATCCTTATGAATATGAGAGTAAGACTCATCATTTTTCCGATAGTCTTAACGTCTTAACCCAGATAAGCTTGAAACCAAAAAATGTTACACCCGGATTTTTTACGATAAAGTGATTAATTGTCAATAAAACACTACAATAATCGAAAAAAAATTGGTGTTATAACACCTGGTCGGCGTAAGTGGGATATATAAGGCTCATTTCTTAATTGTCAAAAGTTCGTTCTTAGAAATCGGCAACTATAAGTCTGTTAGTAGAGCATGCTGTGTAATATCTTTTAGCAAACTATGCTGCTGTTGTCCCCTGTGTGACGTAACATAATCACAACAAGAAATTGTTGATCCCCTAGCAATTTATTGATGCAAATAAAATAAAGTAATAAACTGAGAGTTAGTTAGTTATTCATAAAAGTAAAATAAGACATGAAATTGACATTACAATATTTTACGTGACTGAATACTCTTATAAAAGATTCTAAAAACTTAAATTGGTACTTGTAATGTGTCACTAGAGATTTAAATGGGCCGCTTATGATCAACAATATATCATTTCTTAGCCGACGTTTTGTGTACCTAATTTAAAATGAAGGCTTTCCATTTTAATAGTATTTTCTAGTGATTAATTGCGAGTATATTGGAGCCGAATAGTAAAGGATGCGTTAGGTTTTACTCGATACGTAATAATGCATTCTATCGCGCTCGCACTGATATATTGGAGTGAGCGTGATGGCCTGCTTTACGTATCGAGTAAAACCTAACGTTACCGATACTTGCAAAATCATGGTACGGCTACAGGTGACGTAGAGGTTTGTTCAGGAAGTGAAGGCGCGTGCTATGTATGGGCGTGCGTTGCTGTCAGGTGACTTTACTTTCCGCACAGACTCTAAAGGGAATAGAGGTTACATGCCTGCGAAATTCAAAATATCAATTCGCTTCAACAAAACCTAGCATCTTACCTTTAGTGTAAATTTACGAAAAATATTGGATAAAAGTTGTTGTGTCAACAGATTTCGCTCTCATCTGACGCAGCAGTGAAGGTAATTAAAACATAATAATTATTATACCTAGTTACTAGACGAGAATTAACACACAAAATAACACAGTCAAAACAATACTATCAAAAGGCATCTTATCGCTTATTATGAATTTTCTTCTTTTTTATTTTCAAGTGAACAAGATGACGACTACGTTCTACTACCATCACTTGAATATTTCAATTTACCTAATTATTTTGATTTAACTAGCTTGTCGTAAAATTATACCTACGCAACAGTTTATAACAATCGTGAAAACACAAATCAAATTATTTATTAACTAAATATTTGATGCCTGCACCGCTGATGAAGACCGAGTAGCCGAGCGGTGCAGGCATCAGCCGCGAAAGCTGAGCACGTGGGTTTGATTCCCACCTCGGACGTTGGTAATCTTGGTCGATTTTTCTTTGGTATATTACATCCAATATTTATAGTTTATAACTTGTTCTTAAAATTCTGGGGTCTATTATATCCTTATTACATGAACTACTACATTCTATCTGAATATTTCATTCACGACAATGTCACGTGATCTCGCAGTTTAATATCACTATTAATAAGTACCTCAAGGAGTGCAAGTTGCATAATAACACTGCATACGATTTCCATAAACCTGAGAAAATTTAGACAAGCTCCGGCACATCGGTCACGTACGCCGTTCCCAAAACTAATTTTCCAAGTTAAGGCACTAAGAAACATCGACTTGTATGGAACTTGTATGGGAAGCTAATTTCTTGGCCGGATAGGTAATTTTGCTAGGGATAAACGAATTGTTTTCGCTTATTCGGCGCGAAATCCGGGTTGAGACGGCGGTCACGTGCTAAACGAGATTTGTTGGTGTAGTACTTTTGTATAAATTATATGGTTCAATCACTTTTTTTATGTCACTCGTTGCCATGATTACGTTCTTATGGGTCACAAAGAAGAAAAAAAACACCATACAATTGGCCTTAGAAAACGAATCTCGGCGGAAAAATGACCTTAATATGACATGAATCTTATAACGCTACGGTTATTCACAAGTGCTTTAAGTGAAGGAAAGAATTGTGAGGAAACCTGCATATATCTGCGAAGAAATTCAAGGGTGTATGTGAAGATTCCAACAAGTACTGGGCCAGCGTTGGGGTTAGGTACGCAAAGTAGACCGTTTGATTTGATGTTGGGTTGCGGAAAATAGCCAGAATACAAAGGCAATACCGAAGAGCTAGTGACTTCTTCGCACAACGCATCAGTGTTGCGATACAGCGAAGAAATCCAGCGAGCATCCTCGGTACAATGCCACAAGGGTCAATCTTAGATATAGGTTAGTTCAGTGGCATTTCATTTATGTATTTAGATTTTACAGTTTTGAAATAAATATCGTTAAAAAAAACTCAACATGGTCTAGTGGGCCTCAGTCAAATGTTGTTGGAAAAATTTGAGATCGAAGCTAGTTGAAGCCTCACTAGAATAGTTTAATAATTTTATTTTATAAATCCCAAATTTTAAAGCAGGCAATACTACAATTTTCCGACATTCCACCTAAAAATACGCTGAAAAATCTTCTAGATTTCCTAAAAGCCCTTCGAAAGTCACCAAATAATCATCATCCGATTCCAACTCATACGGTGCAGCGATAAAGGCGAGATTCGCGTGGGGTGGAGGGTTTAGCAACTGATTAAATTCCGAAACATATGACTTTCAATCAACGTCTCAGCCTCATCCATCGTAACAAGGCTGAACTTTAAAAATTGGAAATATCGGTGAGCTCAGCGAATCGCGTCTTGGTCTAAGTTGTGAACGGGAAGCGGGTGATTGAAATTTGGCAAGCTTTACACGGAGCGTGCAACCATAAATAGTTTTTTTAGTACAGATGGTGTACTTTTTAGGCTCTAGTTCGAGAAGTGGGTCCTATCACGTCAGGTCCAAAACTTCGGAGGGCCATGTATACTAAAAAACGTCGTACGAGACGCGTGCGAAAACGAAATTCGTAACTCGTGTCGATTTAAAACTCTCCCTATCGTTCGGGACGGATCGTCGGGGTCGGAGTGGTAACAGCCGTTCTGATAGTAGCTTCAGAGGTGTCTTATGAAACTTCGTGTTTTTTTCATAGGATAGAATAGTAAAGTGTTTATTACTAAGTGAAATGACGAAGGTCCTTTCCGCTTAAAGATGAAATAGCACACTTACTGTCAAATTTAATGCTTGCCTAATCTTCAAGGCTTAACATAGAATCAAATACTAAACCTCTATTATTAGTTACCTATTTCGATAAGTTCACAATATTAAGTCGATTTATCAAACAGCAATTCAAATCAATAAACATCAGGAAAAAGCTAATGTCCTCAATGGAAATTATTATTATTATCACGATCTATTAGTGTTAGATAGTTTAGGACTTAATTTGAATCGTAATGTGCCAGTTCCATAGAATACCTAACTTTCGAAAACTGACAGGCCAAACCTAAACTGAATCACATTTAAGAGATCATAGTACTCCCCTGGGCTGTACTTACAAACCATCATGTATCCTACATACAGTACAGCCAACAAAACATCTGGTCTACCACTTTTTGACTACAATATAAATAAATATCCTGGGATATCTTACATAAATCATCTTAGTCCTACTGTAAGTATCACTGAAAAGGGTCAAAAAGTAAACTAAATGTTTTGTTGCCTGTATTAGCTAAACTGAGGACAATTTACGACTCAATGACTGAATGAACTATGGCTGAAACACTTATAAACCACTCATTTGCTTTGAAATTTGGATGATCTTTATTACTATGTAAAATACGAGTAACAGCCGGTAACCACAGTTAACAAAAGCAATTGAGTGGATAGGTACCATTTGAGCCGTTATCTGATTACATTTGGAATATTTTACCCTATCCTACCCGCTCCCTCCTGTCCCTTCCACCACATTGAAAAGCTAACGGCGGAATCTCTCATATCGCCGTGAAGCATCGATGGCCGGGATCATCCCGGTTTTTACGAGCGTCTGAAGCGTATGGAACGAAAAAACCCGAAATATTCCCGAATAATATCGGAAATACGGCCGAATAATATCGGGAAATACGGCCAATAACCTATGAATTACACTCCACGCCGAGCATTATGGATACGGCTAGGATGAGTGTATATTTTTAGTATTGTTTCTGCAGTTAAAATCTTTCAAGGATGCTGGGGCTTTTTCCATACGCGTTGGGTTGGGGTAGCTTTTGACATAGTTAAAAAAGTAGAATATTTTCACAGTTATCAAGTTACGGGCTGAAGTTGTTCGCTGCGCTTGACTGGGTCATATTGTTTTACAAACATGTCAAAACAAAATAGGGTATTTATAAAAACTTACGAGGCGTATGATTACTAGGTAGGTACTTAATTTATATTGTTTCCTCTTCTATACTTAGATAACAAATTGAGTGATAATGACAAACTAACAATAGGTTCATGAATTAGGTTTATAAATTATGGCAATCATATAGTGCAGGCATTAAAAATACTGTGAGAACGAAAGACAACTGATAAATAGAAACTAAAAATCTGTTCACATTTTATGTACTTATTGATAATATTTCTTTCCATCTTTACATAGTAAAAAAAATTTCGCTTTCAACTAATAGGTAGTACCTACTGTTGCATCAAAAACCACACTTGACAGGACAATCGGCGTTATTTAGCAGACTATGAACCTTCCCATGTATGGGAATAAAAATTTTGTGAACCTTTTTACTGTGTCAGATGTTTTATTGTATATTATGTTATGATTTTGATACAAATATTTTATGAACAACACACTGAAGCCGCACGATGATTTTACAGCGAACCTTCACCCTTCATTTCTTCAAAAAACAAGTATTGAGGGTTTTAATGTTCAAATGTCAACAAAGCATGAAGCTCTTCTGACCTTATGTCGATGGGCGATGAGGACCACTCGTCTGCTCGTTTGTTACCTATCTAAAAAAATGTCACCTTACTTATTTCACTCTGATTTGGGGGTAGCCGTAGAAATGATGACGGCAGCAAAACGGCGATATATAGCCAAATCGCCGCTTCGTGTCCTTCTCGCCATAGATCCTCTTTTGTATGCATTCTACGATTTATAGTGAGGTTCAGATTGGTGATACATTGCAGGATTTTGGACATATTTTCATGTTTGTGTGGGTTTTTTGAAACGCTTTGAAACATGGACGACAAAGTATTAATAAATCAGATATTATAAACGGTAAATTGACACAAGAACCTAATCGCTCAACGTGTAGATACCTTGCTTGTGAAGCTGGGTTCTAATCCCCGGAAGAGAATTTGTATATTTTTAATGTTGTTGATGTTGAATCTAAAATATCGTAAGACATAATACCAGTAAAACATATATTTAAACGGTTAAACTCACATGTATTTAATCACGTTCCGCTGACTTATAGCCTACCTACAACACAAGCCTGACAGAATGTCTTTGGACTACATCTTTAAATTCCTTGAAAAGCAACAATATATTTTACTTGAAAAACATAGTAGGTATCACTGATATTTTCTAAAACATTGTAGACTGATGAATTTTCTAGATTGAAACACTCATATGACTCCAGCTGAAATTGTCCTTGAAAAATACTTTAATACAACTTTGAGTCAAAATCCTGTATTCCAAATACTAATAAACCAGTATACATTTCGCTTTAAAACCTACTACAATTGTATGGGATGGGAGACCCCACTTACTCTGGTCCCATCGATAAATGATGGAATAGGAATCCAAGTATACTCAAGTATTTTCTACTGAACGCCTCTTTTTTACGGACCCCTAAAAGACGTTCGGATAAACAATTCGTAGCGACAGCGATTTCATTGCGATCTCGTTTTTATTTGACGCCTGCTATATTTCAGTTAGGGTTCCGCTGAATCAATCAAACGATTTTTGCTTCTCTATCTACTTTTAAAAATGTGGACATGCAGCTGATAGTAGACATGCAGGATGGACAGAGTGCGTAACAAGCACATCCGAGGAAGTTTTATGGTCACGCCCATATTCTATAAAGTTGCCTTCGCTGGTACCGTAAAACCACATAGGTACCTATAGTCCAAACAATGGTCCTAGTCCAAATATCTTCCATTAGGTGTAATAGTTATATTAATCTTGCCCATTTTTTGGCAAAAACACCTCATTCAAAAAAAAAAAAAGAAACTGTGCACCATAGTTGCAGTATTTTGGACCATAGTTGGGTGGTTTTAAAGTTCGAACACGTGATAAAACCATGCAGTGAAGACCATGTAGTAAAAATCGCTCTAAACTCCAGAAACAAAGAGAGGCATTGGCCGCCCGTCACTTACCTGGAGCCTATTGCATAACAAATTACAACTAATATTAGTCTCAGTTTAGTCAAGTGGAAGTCTCTTTTTCATCTCTCTTACTAGAAAGAGACTTCCGCTTGTATTATTAGTTGTAATTTGTTATGCAATAGGCCCCAGGTAAGTGACGGGCGGCCAATGCCTCTCTTTGTTTCTGGAGTTTAGAGCGATTTTTACCACCAGGGTCCAATAGAGACCTGAAGAAAGCCCAATTGCCTAAATGGACAATCGAGGACAGACGAGCCTGGCGCAAAAACTTGAGGAGACCCGATCCCAGATAACGGGAGCAGGGACGGAAGAAAAGAAGAGAAGAGAGGACATGCAGCAGAATACATTATAATTGGATTGGGACCACGGTTAGTCAACACTGTGGTAAAAAGCTGCAAAATGCAGGGACTGAATTTCCAAAATGGCGGAACCCACATTTAACTCCATTTCGCGCATGACTTTTTCCTTTATTTCGTACAAGTGTTTCCTGTGCGATTCAATCTCCGCTGAATAAAAACTTATTAACGATTAACTGAAACCGGTTTGTACCAGTATTCGTGTTTTTTGCAGTAAAAAAGTTATGGCATAAAAGAAACGGTTTTGAGGGAGCCTCTTATTTAAATAGGGTCTCAAAAATGGGACCTTTTGAAAAGAGGGGTGAATGTATTGGAATTGCAATAATAAGTGCGCTAGCGTTGTTCTAAACCCAAATAAGTAAGTCTTTTATTTGTTATATTTCATAATATTTCACACATTTTTCACTTACATTTAATAATTAGCAGGCAGACAACTAGTTGCTTGCCAACAGATGTAGGTACAATATCTTTAAAAAATATATATTAAAGAACGCTCGAATTGAGAACCTTCTACTTTTTTGAAGTCAGTTATCAAATAGAATACGGACAATCAAAACTTTTGTGGACAAATAAAATAAAACAATAAATTAAATAATAAATGTCTTGGGACATCTTACACAAATCGATCTAGTCCCACGGAAAGCTCAACGGCTTGTGATGTGGGTACCAGGCGACGACATACATATTAGATAGTTAAATACATAGACAACCATGACCAAGTAACAAATACTTGTGATAAATAAATACACCAATAATGTCCTCGCCAGGACGCGGAACCTCCAGCTTCGTAGGCAGGGTCACTACCAACTAGGCTATGGAGGTTGACAAAAATAACTACGAGTACACTTAAATAGCGGGTAAAGTTTATTTAGGTTAATATGGAAATTCATAAGCGGGGTACCACTTCTCAAATGCAAAAAAAAACGACGTGCGACTTCCCCATGTTTGATTTATTAGTAAGTATTCATTTATTTATCACCGATACCGAAAGTAACTTGTCCTAAGTATTTCGAGATTTTCCACATGCATCGACTGTACGATAAACGCGTCTCAGGGCACGCTCTAAATCGGAAATTTTCACTCTGATTGCATTGCTAATGAAGTCGATGTCAACGGCTTGCAAATTGAAAACGTAATCCTTATATTAATCAAATTGGTTTAAGGTGCTACGTTCGCATGTATCCGGTCGGTGATGATAACGGTATTTGGTTAATGAGCGGCCAATTCATAAAATTGCTATGATAAGATTATAACAAAAATTCAAAAAATAAATAAAACCGGCCAAGAGCATTTCGGGTCATACTCAGTATAGGGTTCCGTAGTTATTCGAAAACGGCTGCGCCGATTATGTTCGAGATAGTTTTATTTTAAAGTATCTTATAAGCCCACTATTCATAATTCTTTCATATTTTTGGACCCACGGATCACGGGGGGCGGGCACCATTTTTTAGGGTTCCGTAGCCAAAATGGCAAAAACGGAACCCTTATAGATTCGTCATGTCCGTCTGTACGTCTGTCCGTCTGTCACAGCCGATTTACTCGGAAACTATAAATGCTACAGTAACGAAATTTGGTAAGGATATGTGTTGTATGAACCGCTACAGGATTATGATACTAAATTGTAAAAAAAACCATTGGGGTGGGGGCCCTCCATACATGTAAGTGAGGGATAGAATTTTTTTTTAGTTGTATACGTATAAGCGTGTGGGGTTAATAGAAAGGGCTTTGAAAATGATATGAAGGTTTATAAATCTTATTTTTATTTAAGCAAATCGTTTTCGTGATATCAGCTCTCAAAGTCTGAAAAATGTGTCCCCCCCCTCTATTTTTTAAACTGCGCGATATAAAATTCTAAAAAAAATATATGTTATGCACATTAATAAACTCTATCAACGATTTTTAGGTTGATTAAATTATCTCCTATAGTTTTTGAGGTAGGTTGGTTTAACTATATTTTTTTAATAATATATTGATAATGGTACGGAACCCTTCGCGCGCGAGTCCGACTCGCACTTGGCCGGTTTTTATTTTAAACTAGAGCGGTTATCTTCGAAAATATTGACTTTAGAAAAAAACTTTCTTTTAAGACCCTTATTCTTTTTAAGAGACCTATTCAATGAGACCGCACTTTACAGGATTACAGCAAAAAAAAAAGCATCACTTCACCAGTGGGGGAAGTACCCAAAAAAAATGTTTTAATCTAGTTATTTTTCTACCATTTTCTTGGCATGATTTATATACGTATCTACCAAATCGCAAATTTCTAGTACTAACGGCCACTGAGCTATGCTGTTGACAGACACTCGGACAGACGGACAGACGGACATGGCGAAACTAGGTATTAGGGTTCCTTGTTTACTAAGGAACGGCGTGTTTCACGTATAGAGTAAAACCATACATTACCGATACTTGCTAAGTCATGGGACAGCTACAGGTATAACGATATTTTAGAACATTTAAAATTTAAATATATAGTCCGTGGGCTAGTCGGCCTGAAATTAGAAAACGGTATAATTTGGGGTACCAAGTGTCCTTTTTACAGTAGTTAGACATATTCATAAGGATGTTAAAAAAGTATGATAGACATCTCGAAGTGGTAGCTAATAGGCATACGGGCTATTTCAAGATTTCCGTTGTATGACAGGTATAGTTAAATTTAGGAGGTACAAATTTTCCTTTTCACGGCTGTTAGGTAAGCTTATAAAAACGTCAAAAATGCAAGATTGCCATTTATAAGTGCTACCTAACAAAAATTGGGGCCAATCAAAGATGGTGGATCTCAAGTTTTACAAAATCAAGTATATCTCGAGAACTGATATGAGGCGATGGAAGTGATATTTTTCAATCTTGGTTATTTGAAATAAGCACTATTATTTACGAGTGGCACTTCCATCGCCTCTTAAATCAATAACTATACGGTGAATTATGACTATAATTCATTTAAATATTTTTATGGGTCCTTTTTTTAATACCACCATCAAGTTATATACATCAAATTAAAGCTTATTGAATACACTACCTTTAAAAAAATATTTGATTTTTCTAGCGTCATGACTACTATATAAAAACACGACACAAAATAAATCAAAATCACGAAATTTTCAAAAATTTGGTCATAATTAATTATTGGTTGGTTTTAGCAATATGGTGTATATGCAAAATATAAAGCTTACAGATATGCCTTTAATTTTGTTCAACAGAGTAATTAGATATATTTAATAGTTCTCGAGATATACTTGATTCTGTAAAACTTGAGATCCACCATCTTTGATTGGCCCCCATTTTTGTTAGGTAGCACTTATAAATGGCAATCTTGCATTTTTGACGTTTTTATAAGCTTACCTAACAGCCGTGAAAAGGAAAATTTGTACCTGCTAATTTTAACCATACCTGTCATACAACGGAAATCTTGAAATAGCCCGTATGCCTATTAGCTACCACTTTGAGATGTCTATCATACTTTTTTAACATCCTTATGAATATGTCTAACTACTGTAAAAAGGACACTTGGTACCCCCAAATTATACCGTTTTCTAATTTCAGGCCGACTAGCTCACGGACTAATATACTATGTCTTTTCAGGATGACATAGACGCCATGAATTACGCTGTACCCTAGGTGAGCGATTCCCTTTGCTACCGCGACTCGATAAAATCGAACAGCGAATGCTCATTGCACCCCCCACTCTACGAAATCAACGAATTTCGACGAATTACGCTTTGTGTAACGAACGAATTTCGTAGAGTCCCCACAGAATGAGCATTCGCTTGTTTGGTCTAAATCCATTTTAATACAAGTGTCCTACGAGACCAACCCCGGCGCGGCGTATGGGCGACGCGACGCGACGCGACGCGCTGCAAACGCGATCAGTTTGTTTCAAGGAATCTGTGGTTTGTTTGATATTTTCGCGCGATCTAGATGCGACGCCCGAATAAAGTGTCGTTTTGTTTATTGAAAATGTCCGATCAATAGGAATTTTCGCGTGCACGTTAGGACAAGGTCATCGTATTGCATCGCATCGCATACATTTTGCGACTTCGTCGCAAATCTCGTCGTTTTGAATCGCCGATGTTGGACATAGTCTTACAGATACCAATAGATATGTCGAGGCTAGAAGCTGGGGCCAATACCACAAAAGTTTACAAGCGTACCTACAATTCTACAAAATTGTCAACTATTTGTCGTTACATTAAAATTAAGATAGGTGCGGAAATAATCACGTTCACAGCTACGACAAAGACATTAAAAATACTACGGCCCTACCGCAAACTTCGAAACCCAATTTTCAAAATTATCCAAATTTCGAGGATTTTCATTGTCACTCTTCTAACGGCTTCTTATGGCTGAAATGATGATGACACAAAAATATACAAAATGTTTCTAATTATGTTCGTCAATAGGTACATATTGCTGAAAAGGTTAATGATCCCGTAAATGTATACGCTTAAGCCGCGCTGAGCGAGCATTCATTCGTTCTTGGGCACATAAAGACAAGATTCCACATAGCAAAATGTTCGTTCGTCAGCCCACGAACAAGTGAATGCTCGCTCAGAACACTAAAGGTGCGTTCAAACTAAAAGAGCATGCGCTGTTCTAACCTCCCACTCTACGAAATTCGATCGGTACACAAAACGTGATTGGTTGATTTCGTAGAACGGGCACTAGAACAGCGAATGCTCTTTTAGTTTAAACGCACCTTAAATGGAAACGCGGCTTTACGAGTACCTTTGTACATACACAATATTTTTTTTCCTGTTCTATTTTTCTATGTTTGTATAATGTGTTGTACCTAATAGGTATTTTGTTGTTTTAGTTAATTTGAATGAAAATATTTTTCTATAGTAAACTAAAATCAACGAACTGAACTGTGGAAATTAATAAACTGCAGTTAACGTTCATAAACAAACAGGGACTACTATTTACTAAACGAATTCGATTCATTGAGTATTTTTAAAATAACTAAAAAGTGTTCTA